>JANPYM010000010.1:241488-253647 GCA_025890175.1 Ciborinia camelliae
CTCCCCCTCCTCCTCCCCCTCCACCTTCCCCTCCTCCTCCCCCTCCCCAAGCACCCAAGCGATGCATCGGCAACATGGAGCGGACGATGCTCGAAGGCTTTGTACCGGTGAGCGGAACCGAGAAGCCGCCACCGCCGCAGCCGCAGCCGCGGCGATGGATCGGGAATATGGAGCGCACGATGCTGGAGGGATTTGTGCCACTGAGCGAGGAGGAAATCGAGATGAGGACGAGGAGGAGGAGGAACGCGAGATGAGGTTGTGAGGTTGTGGGGGCGTGGCGGGGAAAGGAAGGAAGGAAGGGAGGGAGAAAGGGAGGGGAGTATTGTGATATGTTGTGTTGTATGTATGTATGTACATAGCAAGCCTAGAAGATTTCAAGCAACGAAATGATATATCCGGATACCTATACCTATGTATATGTGCGCGGCTACATGGATCAACATCCATCCATCTTGACAAAACAGTTTAAATTCAACTTCGATTCTTCAGAAGGGTATCGCTCTTCGTTCCTTCGTTGATTCCTATAATATATATAATATATGCATGCACGCCCGACCCACCAAAGACGCCCGATTCGCTACCGTACCAAAAATGCTCAGCACCTAACCTCAATACCGCCCCGACTAACCGTCAGATACTTGACGCCCTTATAAGGTTTAATGCCCTCTCCCAGTCCTCTACTCTTCTTCGTATCGACCATTAAACTTTCCACTTTGATCCCACTTGCCAGCCACCCCTTAACCGAGAAGCTAACTGCAGCCGAACTAGGCATTAGGATTTTATTCTGAGCCACTCTTCTTGCGTCTTTATGTTCATTATTGGAAGAGGTTTCCATTTGGGTTTTCTCCGGGGCGCTTTGATATGTTTCGGTGTCATAGTCGTATTCTCCGTCAAGTCTGAAACTATTCCGATCGTATTCCTCTTCACTCGATAATGGCCCTACGACTGTACACCGCAAAGTGGCACCACCTGCTATCGCATCTCTAGCTGGTATATGCCATTCTAAGTTCTTTTCGCCTGGGTTATATGTTGTATCGCCTCTACTCGCTTTGATTTCCGATAGATTCCGTACATCGGCTGGTAATGGTACCGTGACTACTAAGTCTTCGATAATGGGTGATGTACTATGACCACTACTGCCACCAAGGTTGCCACTAAGACCACCGCTAAATTGAGATGCAGCGCGGCTTAGATGTGCTGCTGCATTGCTATTGCTTCTGGAATTAGAGCCCGGGGAGATGGAGGAATTACCCTGACCAGAAACCTTGACAATGAAGAGTCGAACCTCGAAATCGGACCCGGTAGCCCCAAGACTAGTTTTGACTTCAATGTTGACGGGCAATTTTAAATGAGATGCATTTGCCACACCCGACTTTCCACCCGTGGAAGGAAGTAAGTCAACTTCATATCCAGCTAGAACAAACCGTCCATCTGGTGGCACGAAGCTCAACTCCCCTGGCTTTTCCCTCCATCTTGCTAATCTGACACATGGATGAAAAACTGGTAATTCCATGACGCTGCTCACGTTTTGTCTACCAGATGGTGTGGACAAATTTAGGAGTAGGTCTGGTACTCCAGATATTTTTGACGTGAATGCAATAGTCCCGTTTGCAAATGCAGCCAATGGGCGACCAGACGGCGCAAGAGTAACAGTAAGTGTCTCGACTAGATCCACGTATAATTCATTCGAGGTATGTCGAACATTTGCTCTTCTCCAAGGAACCACTGGTGTATTAGCAGCGAGTGATCCTGTGGAGGATAACCCAGACATGCCCGAACTCGACGGAGTTGCAAAGCCGGGTTTCCTGCAAGATACATCTTAGCAATGTTCCATATTGCCAACTACAGTATCCCATAAAGATGGGGTATATACTCACCCAGGAATATTGATCCCCCCCAATAACTTCCCAATCCACCCCTCCACCTCTACCATATCCCTCAACGCATTAGGTTCAGTGGAGCTCACCGTGCCCGCATCACACATTTCATTTAACAACTGAGCCACCACATCATAGCTACTTTCTATCTTTTGCGCCAACAAAGGCGCACCCACGAATTCCTCCAAGACATCGATGACTCGGTGTAAGAACTCGAGAGCTAGGAGGGGTTCGATTTCCGAGGACGAAGTGAGACAGAACAGTAGGTTCGAGTGTATGAGACTAAAGAGAAGCGTAGGTGGAGATGTATTGGGGAGATATATTAAACTTGGTCGTGGGATGGGATGTGCGAGATATAGGGGGAGGAGTTGGGTGGAGGAAAGAGGTCGGGAGGTGTAGGTGTTTTGGAGGAGAGGTCGACTGCATGGTACATTAGCATTGGGAGCTTACGAGCACAGCGAGCTGCGAGACCGAGAGGGAGGTTGAAGCTTCAAAGTAAGGCCATTACTTACTTATGTTCATCATAGATGTACAATGCCTCAATAGCACCATTCATGATTTCTCGTTAATTATTATCAAGACATTTATTATATTGGATATCTTGTACACCTTGTGCATCCAGATCCAGATCAATTGCGGTCCTCGCGGGGCGGGGCGGATTAATGCGGCCGCTTATATTTATTTACTCCAGTAAGGTTAAAACCAAGCTTATAATAGAAATAGAAATCCCAAGCCTATTTCCAACCTCCCAGACCGAAACAATGGCTCCAAATTCCGTTCAAGCGCTCGATCGACAAGAGAGACTCACGGATGTCTTGAAAAAAGATGAGGCACAATGGCAGGATGATTGTTTACCTTGTCGACTTACTGGTATGCTTTCCCCGTTTTTACTTTCCCCCTCAAACACCCCTCCTTCAATCCCTCTTCCCCCCCCACAATTGCTTCAATTGCCATCTTCCACTGTTCCTTCATTCCACCACATACCAACTAACCCCTCAGGATCCTTCGCATTCATCGGCCTAGGAATCTACAGCTACGTCTCCGGTCACTCTCAACTAAAAGCTCAAGAATCCAAAATCCTCAAAAGCAAATCTATGTTCGGCATGAAGAGTCGACAAACTGGTATTACTGGTATTGCATTGACGCTTGTTGGGATGGGGCTTTGGAGACTGCGGAATTAAGATTCTCTGCTCTGCGATCTCTGGCCGAGAGAACTACTTTATGAATATTGGCGTTTTGGTGTTTGGAGATTCCGCTCACACGAAATCAGATGATACTCGATGAAGAATGAAGGAAGAAAGATGCAAAAAATGCATTCTATGAATGGCACAATGGTATCTAAGATAACTATACTGTACAAATATTTCAAACTCGCTCACTCATACTCCGCCACGGCTTGTCCCTCCATCGCGGCCTTTGTATCCCAATGTAGTTTTTCCTTTCGCAACTGCCTTTTCACGAATATCATCGTAAGGCAGACCGAGGCGAAACCCCAGAGATATGGCAATCCCCAACCAATTCCGAATCCGATATTTTCGGGCAAGGTCATGATGATGACTGTCGATACGATCGCAATACATATGAGACCGATCCCCCAAGCCCACGTCAAGACCATCATCATGCGCCGAAATACTGGACTGACTTCATATCTCCTCATTACATTGCTTCGATATACAACCCCTCCTTGGCCTTCTACTGCACCGGCATCTTCGATAATGGCCAATAATGCGGGACGCCAGATTTTCCCCTTCTCTGTCGATGACATGTTGAATGGCAGTCGCTTTTTCCGCATTGTTTGAATCGCAGAAAATATGAACATGAATCCGAACCAGTAGCATATCGTCGGAGAAGGCATAGCGCATAGGCGCACCCATGGGTTGGAAGGAATGGTACCTACTATAAGTTCGATTTCTACAAAGGTAATGGCAATCATGAAGTTGACGTGAAGAAATTCAAGCTGGAGTATAAATTAGCCACAAATTTAAACCATTGAATGAGTTGTACTGCTTACCATTCCCCATCTTGTCCATCCTACTGGTCTCCATCTCGGCGCTGTCTTTGCGCGAAATAGTTTCAGCGATCGAAACCCGTAATGTGAGAAACTGATCATTCCATAGACACTTGTTATGATAGCGAAAACTAAACGTTGAAGGTTAGAAATGGTGGGATATGGAATGGAAGGTAAACGAAGAGATTCTTACTATCTTGTAACCTCATGTTTGTGCCAAAGTTCAAGGCATAATAATATGTAATTGGTAAACAAGCCAGGTCAAGCGTTATGAGTGTAAGCCCAATCCATAATTTCATTTGCCTCCTTCGATGTGGTGTGTGTAAAGGAGGTAATGGTTCTCTTATCCCAAATGTTTGCGAAGGTGCTGAATTCTCACTCGGTGTTTGGAAATTATGCGTTGATGATTCTGATGGTTGAAGCGGCGTGTTTTTATTCGATACATCTCGTGTATTCTGCCCTTCTTCATTTTGTAATTGTGCAGTTGACCCTTCATCATGATGCCCATCGTATTGTCCATCATCATGATTATGCTGTTCAGCCTCCTTCACCTCGTCATCTTTAAATGCATTAAACTCGGGCATGTTGAGAAGAGGATAAATTAAGCGCTTGCCATATGTGATAATACTGTATTTCTTTGCAGGAATTTGGGACGAGACAATGAACGAATGGGATGAGATAGATAAATGGTATAAGTTATTAAGTTACAATTAGGAAATCATTGATGATTTTACGAAGTAGTTGTGAAATTGAATTGAATCAAATGGTATGCGATAAGAAGGAAGTTGAAAGAAAAGAATGTATCTAAGATTATTTGATTTGATACTTCCTACCCATCCACCAGTACTTACTCGTGTTTTCGTATTGGAGGGTGACATTTTCCATTTTCTATGTGTGTACTGTCATCAAACAATATTTGATACAGGTATTGGATGCTTTGACGTATGTTGGGTGATGATGTAATTGTCCACTTTGTCCGCCTGCATATTCTCTGATCCTGCTTTCTTCCTTCCACTCCAGCTGCAAGCGATAACTTTGATTGGCCCGCGACCAAAGCACAACCTTGGAAGCCTTATGCCTGGTAAGGTCAAGGTTCGCAAATCACAGAGTTTCATTTCAGCCTTCAGCCTTGGACGTGCTTGTCTAGCGCCTGCAAGGAAGAGGGCATACGCCGGCAATCACGTGTCGCGGGTGGAGAAAAATGTTTGGATCGAGAGATTATTTTGAAGCTTGGATCGGTTTGAAGGTATCAATATCCACAGCCTCGTATCAAAAAAATCGTAATTTTCTATTTACATCATGGCAATTACGATTATTGCACCGGCTTCTGCTACGGTACCTCATCCTAGGGAAGATTCATCTGATCAGTCTGATGATGGAGGTGCTGATTTAGAAGGGGATCTTGATATGCGACCAGCCAAACGGGCAAAGCATCAAGATATTGTTACACCTGGTGAAATAATCACTGATGATCCTCAATGGATGAGGTATAGCTACCTCTTTTCTACCTGCAAAGTTTCCCGCAAGAAGTCATAGCTAACAAAACTTCTAGAGGTCATGGCACATATGTAGCTCCTGCCAGTACTGAAATTATAGGAACTGTAGCAGGCACAGTTCAAAAAACAAACAAACTTCTCTCAGTACGACCATTGCGCGCCCGCTATACTCCAGAAATCGGTGACCTTATTGTCGGACGAATTATAGAAGTACAAAGCAAGAGGTGGCGTGTTGATATTGGAGCTCCAGTTCTTGCAAATCTACCACTCTCAGCAATCAATCTTCCCGGAGGAATTCAACGAAAGAGAACGGAAACCGATGAACTTCAAATACGAACCTTCTTCTCGGAAGGAGATTTACTGGTTGCCGAAGTCCAACAATTATATCAAGATGGAAGCTCCAGTTTACACACGAGAAGTTTGAAGTATGGAAAGCTGAGGAATGGAGTTTTCATGGCTGTTAGTGGAACTGGTGGGGGTGGAGGTGTGGTTCGGGCTAGAAGACAAGTCTGGACTATCGATACAGTACACAACGGTGGGAAGGTAGATGTTATTCTTGGGGTCAATGGATTTATCTGGATTTGCAAGAATGTTGAAATGAAGGAAGGGGAGACTTCAATCACAAGAATCGAGGAAAGTGTTAGCAGCTCGGCATATTCAAGTCAAAACGATGAAATCACCCCAGATACGAGGAGAGAAATCGCAAGAATAAAGGGGGTTATTCAATTGTTGGTGGAAGAAGGATTGAGGGTTGACGAAGAAATGGTTACAAGAGGGTATGAAGCTGCTGTTGAGGTAGATGATGAGAATGAGGGTGAAAGTAGTGCGTATGTCGGAGGAGAAATAGGCAAACGGGTCTTAAGTCTGATAAGCGGAACATGAAAACAGCATTGAAATTTATGGGAATCAAAAAGCACATATCAGGGTCAACATATACTTTAACAAATTTGAAGAATGAAAGAATAAGGGCAGCAGCCATGAACCGAGGTAAGATGATAATCGCCGACGGTTAACAAAACAGATAGAAATACAAATTAATTAAAACCTTCTTTGTAGATAATGAAATAGGTATATATTGCGAACGAAAGTATGATGTGGCAGCCGAGGTAAAGATGATAATAACTTGTTGGTACCAAGATCCAACGGTTAGATACCAGGTAGAAGTATTAATTGATTCTTGAATCTTGAATCTTGTTGAGCCTTTTCTCGCACCGTCGTACTGTCGTATAATATCCAAATTTTCTCGGACCACCTGTTCTGACTAGGGACTCCTGAAACTCCGGAGACAGTTTGGACTTTCGGAGATCTCGTCTCGGTTATCAACCTATCATGATTTCACAACACATCTACCCGCTATATGGATATCTATGGGTGTATATGCGTTACACCAAATTGATATTATGGATGGTCCAAATAATATACCTCAGGTATGGGATGGCAATTATACGTAAGGTGAGGTAACCTTAGGATATATTCCGTCGCTTAGGTTGCTTAATCCTCATTTCAAGTTTTAACTAATCAAATCCTTATTGCCGAAAATGGGTTCCAAAGATAGAAATAGGTAAGATCAAGTCCGAATCTCCAATTTGTGAAAGGCGATTAGGCTGGATAAGTATACTTAACTACCCAGGTAGGTAGGTGGTTAAAGTTGGTTGTCAAGATGGGAACCGTACTCCGGCGTTTGAAAGGAAAGTCCCATGAGTCCAATGATTGATCTTCCCGTCGTCCCGAAAACTTACGAACCGACAAGACCCTTTCTCCCATTTTCATTCCACACCTGACATCATGAGCTCCCGTTCCCAATCCAATAATAGGTGAGATGGCGACGACTGGATTCCTAATTATGGGACAGCTGCATTTGGGTTATCGGAGTTAGACTCAGTTAGCTCATGAAATTTCCCTTGCCAACAAGGGTCCTCCATCTTTCCGCCGACACCATGCCGTTTTGAGTTCCGGGAGATTTTAAAGCTCCCGCCGCTATCAGATTATTTTTTCTTCGCTTCACTCGATTAATAATTATCAATCGGAGATGCAGCGCCAAAATAGCAAAATCGTAACATAGACCCAGAGGGATGTCACAAGTTTTTGCTGGTAAATCTCCACATTAGGAAAGATCCATGTGTTGTTTCGGAGACTACTTACTACTTACTCCCTACGAATTATTCTAGGATCAATTTTTGCCCTATGGAGTGGATCGAAGATGGGCGAAAACATGTCATGGATTTTTCGGAGTTTGCAGAATAGATGAGAAGGTTTTGCATTATGCTTGAAAATATTCACTGGGTCTTGGGGGGATGGCAATTGAGGATCTGTGTATATATAAATCAAGTTTGGTTCTCATTTTTTTATATTCTTCTTCTCTATCATCATCAATACCATCATCACTTCAATAAACATTCAACTCTTCACATTTTCAATACTCGCACTTACTACTTCTCACATCTTCCACATCTAATACCACATCTATCAAAATGGTTGAATTCACCGTCTTCAAGGGATCCAAGGAGGGAAAGATTGTTAAGGCTACCACTACCAGAGAAATTGGTCCAAATGATGTTTTGGTCAAGATCACTCACTCGGTAAATAACCCCCATTCTATGTTCATTCCCACAATTCCAAGCACCTCAATTCAAAGTTGCTCGCATATGCAACCAACACATCATGATTTCTAGCTGCATCAAATATCCCCCAAATAATCACTGACATCAAATACTAGGGTCTTTGCGGAACCGATGAGCATTACAGACATGCCGATATGGCTCTAGGTCACGAGGGTGCTGGTATTGCTGAGGTCGGTGCTCCAACTCCTTATCTTCCCACCCTTTCCACTCGCCTAGCGGGATTGGCGAATTTGAGCGGAAATGTCGCATAACACGATAGATACCGCTCATTTTCCATGTCACCCCTAGACATGACCGGAAATACCCATCTCCACACTATACCAAAATAACTAACAATTTCACAGGAAGTTGGATCTGCCGTCACCTCCATCAAGAAGGGCGATTCCATTGGATGGGGTTACCAACACGGCTCTTGCAACAACTGCAAGCAATGTCTCACTGGTCACGAGACCCTTTGCCCGGACCGTGTCATGTATGGACTCGGTAACTTGGACCAAGCCTCCATGGGAACCCACGCCGTCTGGGACGCCAACTACCTCTTCAAGATCCCGGAAAACATGTCCCGCGAATACGCCGCGCCCCTCATGTGCGGAGGTGCCACCGTCTACAACGTTCTCCGCTCCTTCAACGGCGGTGTCAAGCCCACCGACCGCGTCGGCGTCATCGGCATCGGCGGACTCGGCCACTTGGCCATCCAATTCGCGGCCAAGATGGGCTGCGAAGTCGTCGTCTTCTCCACGACGGATGCCAAGAAGGCCGAGGCGCTCGCGCTCGGCGCCACGGAATTCGTCGCCACCAAGGACGTCACCGAACTCAAGATCTCGGCCCCCATCGACCACCTGATCGTCACCACCTCGTTCCAACCCAACTGGCATCAATTCTTCGCCATCATGGCACCCCAGGCGACCATCTACCCGCTGACCGTCTCCTTCGACGACATGAAGCTCCCGTACATGCCGATCCTCATGTACGAGTTCAAGGTGCAGGGTTCCTTGGTCGCGGCGCGACAGGTCCATCGCGATATGTTGGCCTTCGCCGGTCACCATGGCATCAAACCCATCATCGAGGAATTCCCCATGAGCGAGGAGGGCATCCAGGATGCGTTTAAGAAGCTCGAGGATGGAAAGATGAGATATCGTGGGGTTATCGTGGCTCCTCAGTAAAGCGGGGTTGCGATGCACCTTTTTTCATCGGTTTTGTTTTGGGAAGCTCGTGCGTGCATGGATTGGGTGGTTGCATACATAGGCGGGGTTTGATTTGATTTGATTTGATCGGATAGACTAGACTTATTAGACTTGGGATGATTGTGATTTAATGGGCTGGAGTTGGTTATTGATGATTGTAATGATAGGGAGCGTTGGGGAAAAAGGTGTAGACGGTGATGTGATAGATTGATTTCTCTCTCTATCTATATACAATATATATATCTTTTTTTTTGAAATCATCTTGTCTGCTTTGCTCTACTTTGCTTTGATTGTCTGGATCCTAAGGCTGTTGGGTACTTCTTTTCCTTTCAGCTCTTCATCCACCATCCATCATCCCCTATCTCCAAAGATATAATCACTCATCTACCTACCTATCTACTTACTACCTATCTTCCTTACATATCTCATCTCATCTCATCTCATCTCATCTTATATATCTCCCATATCCAAACCGCATCTCCCACATTTTTCATTTTTCATAATTCATAATTTCATAATTCATAATTCGTACGCGCTTAAATACCTATTTATAATAAGCATCAAGCATTAAATATTGCAGATAGGTTCTTAGATTCTTAGATAGAGTGAGAGTGAGAGTAAGAGTGAGAGTGAGAGTAATGAAGCGAGATAATTATACTGCTAATTATTGGGAATTATCTATCTACCTATCTACTTATCTACCTATCTAGGTATCTACCTACCTATCTATGATGTAGGTGTAGATGTGGTTTATTGAGGTTTATAAATAATATCTATATAAGGTAGATAGATATTAGGTGTGTTAGGGGTTAGGGGTGACGTCATTAGATCATTTATTTATTCATTTATTATTCAATTATTCATTCAATTATTCAATTAGATCTACTAATAATTAACCCTTAACCCTTAAATACTCAATGAAAGTACCCAACCAAGTAGGTATCTATCTACTTAATCCTCAATCCTGCATATCTATCTGGCAGATAATATAATAAATACTAAGTAGGTAGATAAGTATTTAAATATCAATCTATCTATCTATCTACCATTACATCAACATATTTATTTCTACTTAAATACTTAGATACCTACTCTATTTAAATACCCTAAATACCTATCTATTTAGATATCTATTTAAATAAAATACTTTAACTTAACTCAACTTAACTCAACTTCCCTTACCTTACCATAATCACTTCCAAGGTTCACTTACCTTAGCTATACAATTGCCTACTCAATTACTTAATCATCAATTGCCAATCACTCAATTGCCAATTGCCAATCGGTACAAATAAATGAATAAATAAATATTCGAAAGGATACAGGTATCTAATTGTTGCGATCCTAGTGAATAGGCTTAGGTATGCACGTGATCGCACTAGGCTCGCTAGTACGATCTACGGGCATATAAGCCCTCTTCGTAGCACCCACCTAGAACCGAATACATCATATCATATTTTACTACTATTTTCATATTATACTATTCTGTATATGCATATATTGTGCACACCGGGGTGTTCCGTCACTAATATCTATTTACTATCTAGATCCAACCTAGATTCAACCTCAACCTCTATAAAATGATTCAAATTCCAAATTCCAAAATCTAAATCCATTCTCATCTCCATTCTCATCTTCATTTCTATTTCTATTATATATATACTAGGTAGGTATATACGATCTAGGTAGATAGGTATATAGATATCCTATCGATAAAATTTTATTATATTGTATTCGATTGTATTGTATAGTACCTATCCTACTTATACTAGGTATACGAGGTATATCTCGAGGTCCTTAAGATCTTCTATTCTATTTTATACTGTTCTGTATTGTATTGTAGTAACTAGCCTTTTCTTTTCCTTTTTTCTTTCTTTCTTTCTTTCTTGATAAGTAATCCTTGACTTTCTACTTAGACCGAGCATCCCGAACTCAACTCTGCTCAAACCAACCCAACGAGCAACCTAACCTAACCCCCTACATTTAATTTAAACTCCCCCATCCCCCATCCCCCACCACCCATCACGCACCACCCAACTCCCGTATCCCCCTAACCAAAACCTCCAAATTACCCCTCGCGCCCCTATCCCCATCCCCATCCCCATCCCCCACAACCCCATCCCCCACCCCCTCCCTCTCCAAAACCCTCCTCACCGCCTCCCATTCCCCGGCACTCATCAGCCATCCCTGCAAGACAATCAACTGGCGCACCGTGCGACAGGCGAGGAACGCGGGCGGGAGAATCGCATGCGCGAGGGCGGGATGAAGAGTGCGCCTTGGAGGGTGTGGCCTGCGGGGAGTGGGTGCAGTGTGGAGTAGTAGAGGGGGGGTGTGGGAGTGGGTGTGGGAAGGGAGGGAGGCGGAGATGAAGGGAAATGGAGAGGGTGGGGAGGGGGAGATGGAGATGGAGAAGAGGGAGGAGGAGAAGGAAAAAAATAAGGATGAGAAGGAAAAAAATAAGGAGGAGAAGGTGGTGGTTGTGGTTGTGTAGATGGCGATTTCGATTTCAGATTTATTTTTGAATTTGAATTTGAATTTGAGTCTGAGAGAGGTTCCGATTTTCGATCATCCGGGCTAGCGCTCGAGGATGGTGATCTATCGCTACGATCAACCGGAGGAGGTCGATGAGAGTACGGTCGATATGTTTGTGATGGTGGTTCGACGCTAAGATCCGGTGGGGATGGTGGTTCGACGCTAAGATCAGGTGAAGATGGTGGTGGTAGAAGAGGAGAGTACAACGGGTGGGATCTTGGTGATGAGGGCGTTGCTTTTAAACGTGCCGCTTGGAAGTAGTCGAAAGCCGGTCGGTCTTGTTTTGTGGATTGTGGGGAACTGGATGATTTGCTTGGAGGTGTTTGTTGCAAAGGAGTGAATTTCGGAGGAGGCGCTGATTTGTTGGAAAAATAGGGATTTAGAGATTGGAGAGTAGATGGTGAACCTGACGGCTGCGGTGACGACGATGGCGATGGCGAC
>JANPYM010000010.1:253657-292999 GCA_025890175.1 Ciborinia camelliae
CCATCCCCCATCCCCCACCACCCATCACGCACCACCCAACTCCCGTATCCCCCTAACCAAAACCTCCAAATTACCCCTCGCGCCCCTATCCCCATCCCCATCCCCATCCCCCACAACCCCATCCCCCACCCCCTCCCTCTCCAAAACCCTCCTCACCGCCTCCCATTCCCCGGCACTCATCAGCCATCCCTGCAAGACAATCAACTGGCGCACCGTGCGACAGGCGAGGAACGCGGGCGGGAGAATCGCATGCGCGAGGGGCGGGATGAAGAGTGCGCCTTGGAGGGTGTGGCCTGCGGGGAGTGGGTGCAGTGTGGAGTAGTAGAGGGGGGGTGTGGGAGTGGGTGTGGGAAGGGAGGGAGGCGGAGATGAAGGGAAATGGAGAGGGTGGGGAGGGGGAGATGGAGATGGAGAAGAGGGAGGAGGAGAAGGAAAAAAATAAGGATGAGAAGGAAAAAAATAAGGAGGAGAAGGTGGTGGTTGTGGTTGTGTAGATGGCGATTTCGATTTCAGATTTATTTTTGAATTTGAATTTGAATTTGAGTCTGAGAGAGGTTCCGATTTTCGATCATCCGGGCTAGCGCTCGAGGATGGTGATCTATCGCTACGATCAACCGGAGGAGGTCGATGAGAGTACGGTCGATATGTTTGTGATGGTGGTTCGACGCTAAGATCCGGTGGGGATGGTGGTTCGACGCTAAGATCAGGTGAAGATGGTGGTGGTAGAAGAGGAGAGTACAACGGGTGGGATCTTGGTGATGAGGGCGTTGCTTTTAAACGTGCCGCTTGGAAGTAGTCGAAAGCCGGTCGGTCTTGTTTTGTGGATTGTGGGGAACTGGATGATTTGCTTGGAGGTGTTTGTTGCAAAGGAGTGAATTTCGGAGGAGGCGCTGATTTGTTGGAAAAATAGGGATTTAGAGATTGGAGAGTAGATGGTGAACCTGACGGCTGCGGTGACGACGATGGCGATGGCGACTGCGACGGCGGTGAAAAGTATGGATTCAGCGATTGAAGAGTAGACAATGGATGACGTGGTGGTGGCGATGGGGATGGTGTAGGGGAGGGCTTAAGTATTGATTTAGGGGTTATAGTTGGAGATGGTGAACTTGAAGATGATGGAGAAAAATTAACTGGACGATCTTTGGATAAACGGGATGAAGAAGTATGCTGAGTGCGAGGAGGTAACGTATGAGTTGGAGTCGTGAAAACTTTGGAATGAAGAAAATAATTTAACGGCCCAAGAAACGACTCTGTGGTTGTGGGTAAGGATTTAGGTGCTGGCCTAGGGTCTGGACGTCGAAAAAACAACTCTTTTTCTACACCTGCTGATCCAGACGGTGACCTAGGGCCCGGAGGTTGAAGATGCAAAGAGAAGTCCTGTTCCCCTTTGCTGGAGGAAATATGGCCTGAATATCTGGAGAGAAAATCATCTTTGTGCCCATCTTTTCGAATATTATCTTGTGGTCGAAGTGGATAGTTAATAAAATCGCTATTGTATCTATCTTCAATTACTGGTGTAGGAACAGGATGGAAAGGTGGCGGTGATCTCAAACGTCTTTGAGGGGGATCACCCAGCCTTATTCCTCCTGAAATCTTAGAATCTTGTTGACCCGAAGTCTGTGAAGTTGGCATCGGATGCACAGATGTTGGTGAATAAATTATAACATCATCCTTATCAGCAAAACTAACTCTCTTTTGCTTTTTCGACGCCGGAGCATTCCCAGGAATCACACCAGATTGCCGATCATCTTCTCCCAAGCCTGTTAAATTGAATCCACTTCCAAAACCTTTCGATCCTCTACGCTTCTGCCCATCACCAGCCGAGTTTGGAAAGTTTTCCAATGTCTCTTCATCATCAGAGGATGCGTTTCTTGGCCATGTGCAATATACCATGTTTTCAAACTTGTCTTTGCCGTTGTGAATTTTAACGGAAACAGTGCCATCTGATAGAGTGCGCAAGGAATATTTTCTGATCATTTTGAAGATAAAAAATGTCCTTTGTTTGATAAGGATTCTAAATTAAGAGGTTGAGAATGCTTTGTATGGATTGCTTGAATTCCCCCTTTGTTGCATTAAAGGGTTCTGTAGCTTCAACAAATGTTGACAATAGGTAGGTATTTATATCTTCCAATTAAAGCTTATAAAAAAGAAGGATATTAATTGGAGTTAAGGATAGACCTCGAGTTTCTCGAATGGATCTTTGGATAAGTTTGGGCAGATAGATATGATATGTATGATATGTATGAGATGAGATGAGATGAGATGACTACAAGAATAATCTGTAAATTGATCAAGGTTTCTAACAGTCTAGACTAGCCGGCACTTGAGTAGTATAAACCGGATAGTAAAAGACTGTGAATCTCTCAAGTGATCACTTGAATTAAGTTGGATGGGATGACAAGAGATGAATGATGACATGGATTTTCCATTTGACTGGAGTGTCAGAAGAGCCGGGAATGAGACTGAGAATTAATATTCATTCATTTTAATGAAATCATTCATGGCCGGGGAGCAGTATGGAATATAAGTTGGTCGAATTCCGAAATAAGAACAATCTAATTGGATCAAGATAACAACGTAACGTGATACACCTGCAGTATGAGTACGGTCAGCGATATATCGTGATATACTTATTATTATTATTACTGCCATGCACTGCCGATGAGATACCTACCTAGTAATTTTAAATAAATAAACCCGACACAATTGAAACCATTGATAGATTCCTTGACTTCTGATCAAACCCGACCCGACACACTTTCATTTTGAGTATAGAGGCACTTATTATAAAAAGGAAAAGAAACTAACTTTAGAATCCATCCATGGTCTTGGAAATTGATAGAGAACTCAGTTTTATGCGTATGGACAGACGTTAAAATATTGGAAAGCTTGATGATATTTGGGTTCCAGTTCCGGTTGATTGGCATACCTTACCTACCTAGTCTTTCAGCACATCGAGGATTCACTTCTAGCTTCTCTATCCAGAATCATCCGACTCATCAACCATCCTCACCTATACACAATAAAACTGCTACTGATGAACTTGCGACCAAACAACACAATTCCCTTGATTTATCAATGCCAACAATGTATGAAAGAGGTATTGAAAGTGGGGATCAAAACAGAGCAAGTGTGAGTTCTTCATCAGCAGGATCTCCAAGATCAGTAGGAACAGAAAGACCAAACCCATCATCAAGGGGCATACCTTTTCTCGATTCGATTGATACACTGGTCGCATCACCACCACCTCCCGTACGAACTTTAAGTAAAGCCAATGCTGTTGAGAGCAGTGTCGCTGAACGTGTCAGAGATGGGCCATATATGTATGCACCAGAAAGAAGAGTGAATGACGGAGCAACATTCAAGATGCCCAAGCCAAGTTCTGATTCTAAGCCAGCTGGAGACAAGTTATCTTCTCTCATACCTGAAAAGAAAACCGATAAAGCAACACTACCTCGAGATTTTAGGCATGCAGAGGGGTATATGGGAACTCAACTATCTGCCAAAGAAATTCAAGATCTTTCCGAAGAAGAAACTCTACATCTTGCAGAAGTTGTTCAGCCTCGTATCAAAGGAGCTAAAAACCGTTTCATTGATCGCCTCGAAAAAAGCCAACACCATATAAATAAACCAACTAGCTTTACACCAGCAGAAGAAGACCTTGGAATGGAAAAGGAATCCGAGCACTTTCATCAAAGCCAAGTCAAGAAAACCACTTCTAGAGATAAAGTCCCGAATTCAACTACAAAGCCAACTCTATCTGCAGGGCCGACTCCGTCCGCAAAGACTTCACCTGAAAAGATTTCAAATACAAAGACACCTCCATCTGCAAGAACTTCAATTTCAAAGACGCCCTCATCTGCAAAGACTTCAACTCGAAAGCCGAATCTTCTACTACCACAAAAGCCTCAGACTTCAACTCTCAAGCAGAACCATCAATTGCCAGAAAAGCTCCAAAAGCCTCGTCATCAACAATACAAACCAGTGAAGATTGATACATTGCCAGGGCGAAATCAAGATGGCGATGTTCCAGTCTCGCACCTCGACACTCCGCCTGCCATAAGAGCTTACAGAGAAAGATACTTGCCTTCTATTCGAACCGGTTCTCCGACCTCTAATAAACCAAAGACAACTGTTGGATCATCATTGGAATCGTCAATGCCAGAGATGGGTTCTGTTCTCTCTACTTTAGCACCAGTGACATTGTTCTCCACAAAGAAGACCTCTTCTACCCTCCCAGCAGAAAAACAAAATGAACTTATATCCTTGTCACAACATCCATACGTCAGTGGCCCGAGAGAGGATGGATCATTCCAGACCCCAGGTGCTATACCCTACAACCTGACCCCTTCTCCTCCTAGTAGCATTCAAGATGACGATGAATATGACTCTTATGGTGGTGGTCGATCATCATCCCCATCCGAAAATGGGCCTTATATGGCTAATACTTCCTCGATTTCAGTAAATGAAGCGGCCCCAATCCCGGTAAATGAAACGGTTCCAACCCCGACGAATGAAACCGCTCCAATTTCGACGAATAAAACGACTTCAATCACGATAAAAAGAGAGGTCTCTTCCAGCGCCAGAGCTTTCAGTCCCGGTAAGCGAGCTACAGCCGACGAAGAGATTCAAAATACGGGTCATTTTTCACACTCTCCAGCGATACTAAACGGTGCAGCTCCTCGAACACTCAGCGTTAATAATACCGATACTTACACTCAAGCCGACAAAGAGATGCAGGAAATAATCGATTTAACCGATTCCCCGCCCGATTTCCCAAGCTTCCAAGCTCGCACTCGCGATTCGACTCCAGTCATCGATTATGAACGTCAAATTTTGAGACCCACACCCGGCATCGAGCCGCAGAGATTGGTACAGCGTCCAGCCGCCTTGGCGAATTCCGCAGAACCCAGACCTGAGTTCGTGCCTCCTGGCGTGGAGCAGCGTCCCATCGACTTGACGCATTCCCCAGAACCGACACCCGAGTATTTACCTCAATATGTTGAGATAGTCCGTGCTGGGCGTGCCGCCTTAGTGGCCGATCTCCGCCGTGAAAGAGATGCTGCACAAGAACATTCTCCTCTAAATCGTGATGAACGCGCCCTTGCCCCTTCTCCAGAACTTTCTGCTCTCAGGAATCATGTTGAAATCCGTGCTAAGCTTGTTGACCTCGATGCCACCCCCCGCGGAAGAGATCCTGCACAAGAACACACCCCCAAAAATACTGACGAACGCGCTTCTGCTCCTTCTCCAGAACCTTTTGTCCCCAGTTTAGACAATGATGATGAAGAAACCCGTGCCGATCTTGCCGCCTTCGATGCCACTATCCGAGAAATAGATGCTGCACGAGAAAATCCTTCCCAGAATCGTGATGGACGCGCCCCTTCCCCAGAGCCTTTGAGCACCATATTAAACAAAATAGTTCATGTACAAAGCATGGCCAGTTCATCCGAGGAAGTCAGCAGCCCCGTTGATTATACCGAGCCCTTCCACTCCCAAGGTCCATTTGAAGTAGCTGCACCCCCTGGCTTCAGTGAACCAGCCGACGAACTTCTCCAAGATGAAGCTGGCCATGATGAGAGAAGTCCTGATCCACCAATTTCCTTTACTAACACTGGCAAAATTGTTGACGCGGTCGCACCTGTTGAAGTCGACTCAATGGAAATGGATAAATCTGCTGAGGTTGACAAGTCTTTCGAAGCCGCAGCATCTGTACAAGGCAACGCTATGGATATCGACGAACAACTTAGTTCTGATCTCTCGGATGTTCCCAGCGAATCCAATTTGGCTCTTAAGGAAGAAACCGAGAGACTATTGAAGGCCAAACGAGCAGTCCAAGCAGAACTAAACAGACTTACGGATCCGACTTTCCCACCCTCTGCAACGCCAAGAGAGATCGATGACACGGCTTATCAGCTGGCAAAGGAAGGAGAAGATTTTAACTTGGCAAGCGCACTTTTCAGTGTAATTACAAAGAAAGTCTACGACCAGATTTGGATGGATGAGTTTTACCGTCCCCAGATTAGCTTGGCGGTTGGCCCTGCTAAATGGGTTCGTCCTCTCGACCCTAAGATTCGACATCCAGCCAAGGCAGATCCTAGCTCCACTGAGTTAATCAATGTTTTATGTGAGATTGAGAATTTGTTGGTTCCCATTTGGAGTGCGGTGGAGTCGATTGTTGTAATAATGTATTGTGATTTGAGTAGTAAGCATCCTCCCTCCTTCCTTACCAATCAACTTCCTAATACGCGCAGGTGGGTTCACTGCAAACCATGTTGATAAGTATTTCCGTCGCTACCAATGCGAGATCTTTATCAAATTCCAGGCTCTCCAAGCTCACCTTCTCACCTTGGCTGATTGGAAGGAGAGTTACTTCGCAACCAGCAACATCAAGAAGCGAGCTCTGCGTAACAACGCCAATCCCTACACTCGTTTGTTCAATGTCAAGAATCCAGCCGGTATTGTCTTCTACGGAAGTAAGAAGTACCTCCGTGCTATGAAAGCCGCAATTGCGGATGCTCAGGAGGCAAACGATTGCGCATGTATGAAAGACCCAAAATGGAAAAATTTGGTCGGTCTTCATAGACGTGCTTTGGGCGAGGAGTTTAGTAACTGCCTGGATGGGTTGAGAAAGTTCAACACATTTGTTAGGAAGAGAGATTGGGATGTTGCAGAAGCTTTGAAGGCCGAGGAACCTTCTAAGACTGCTTCAGAGCAGCCTGCCAAGGATGCGTCTAATGGAGTTTCGTCCAAGGTGAAGGAGAAGGCTGTTGTTATTGAGGACAGCACTGAAGAGAAGTATGATCTTCTTATTCCGTGAACATGAAATAATATACTGATATTAGACAGGTCTTCTGACGATTTGAGCGACGGTGATCCACCAGACTACTACGAGGAAAATGATGATGAGGATGACGAGGACTACGTTGATGATCGACCTCAACACCGTCAGCGCGCCCCTCAGGTCTTGGTTCAACCACCCACTCCTCCTCGTAAGAAGCGTGGTGCTGCTTCAATCACCCGTTCAACTTCTCGCCCCATTTCAACCGATGAAGAGATGAAAGTCAACAACGAAGATAGAAGTTCACCAATTGATAACGTAACGGAGTTTGGTGACGAGTTTCCAGCAAGAGGTCGTACTCTTCACCGAGCTGGCTCCGTCCCAACTCAAACCTCTGTTAAGGGTGTCCAGAAGGGGGCCAAGAGAATCATGGTCGAGGTTAGTCGGAGTTCAAGCCCAAATGGCCCAGTCGATTATTTCGAGACCCCTTGAAAGGATCTCGATGGATGAATTGTAAGACAGGGGAGTATGATATGATATGATAGGATACGATTATGATCATGGTGGTAATATTGTGTGAGCAATGTACATAGGCTTTCGACTGCTATGGTAGACCATGGCCTGACAGTTGGACAAAAGAATTTTGCCAACTTTTGTATCTAATAGCGAGTGTCTTGACAGTTCGCGATCATTCTTGACTGTTTCATCAATCATCTCCCAGTTGATAGTTTTCTGACTTCACCGGTGGGTGGTTGCAGGTAGCCCTATAAGTCGAATAAAATGCTTTTTATGGATTTGTGGTGTACTTGATGATTATGAATGAGATGATTGCAAGTGAAAAGCAACTGTGCAAAACTCTTCGGATAAATCTCCTTTATTTCATCCCAAGACTCTCATTTGATGTGTGCAATGCCGGTGAGCCTTTTTGCATGAGCTGCTGCAGCATACCTACTTAGATCAAGCATGCACAACACAAAGCCAGCCCACCAGGGCGACTGAGGAAATAGTACTTGCATTCTATTACATAGTGCCTGCCCAATATATCCTCTCAGGCCCAAGCCAAAGCCAAAGCCAAAGCCAAAATCAATCAACTTTTCTATAGCACACTCGGCAAGCATAGCATAGCATAGCATAGCATAGCAGAGAACATCATCTATTTACACTTTGATAATACACCATCAACCCCCCCCCTCGCCCAAACGACTCAAATCCCCCTGAGAGTTCCATTATCCCTTTGATTAATGGGTGTATATCTCTCCTCGAGCGCCTGTTCCATACTCTGATCCAACCGACTCGGCCCCTCAAATCTTTCCCTCAGCGCTCTTTCCACATCCGACTCCGCCGACTTCCCCGACACGAGCGCCGTCTTTTCTTCAATCTTCTGCTCTGCAATTCCAACCGCAACACCGGCTTTCTGTGCAATATCCTTGCCCGCTTCGATGCCTCGGGAAACGGCACTGCGGATGGAACTCCGTGCTGCATCTACCGTTCCTCCCGCTCTCCGTTCAATTTCAGTATATGAAGAGCCATGAGCCTCCGCCGCCCTCTGGGCCTCTTCTCTCGCCTCCGCCCTAAAATCCCTCACTGCCTCCCCGACAACCTGTTCCCCCCGCGCGAGTTCCTCTCGGCCCTCCTCGACGCCGAACCCCAGCGCCCTGCTCACAGCCCCTTCAATCCCATACCTCACCGTGTCCCAATCGGTCCGCTGGATCCAGCGCACGCCATTTTCCACCTCGGCATTCCATCGATCTTTCGCCGCTTCGATCAGCGTGCTGCGTTCTTCGCGCGCGAGTTCCGCGCGCGTTTTGGGCGGCGCGAGCGCTTGTTTCTCGAGCAGCGACGTGAGCACTTGCGATTGGTGCTGCAGGTACAGGGACTGCGAGGCGCGGTTGCGTTGGTGGGCGAGGACCGTTAGGTAGGCGAGGGAGAGGGTGAGGGTTACGCCGCCCGTCTGCACGGTTGGTTAGTTTTATATGTAGGTTGGTGTAATTTTATACATTCACAGAGAGTTGCGAGTGAGAAGTGGGCAGCGGGGTGAGGGGAAAACATACAAAGCCGGTGGTAAAACCCATATTTGCAAGGCGGATCCGGGTGCGCTGAATGCGCGTTTAGGTATTATAAAAGAACTCCTGGTCCTGCAATTTGATAGGGATACGAGAAAAAAAAAATCAATTGTCAAATTCGAAGCTCCCAAGAGCGTGGCGTGGAGTTTCCAAGGGTAGGTAGGTAGGTAGGTAGGGTTATGTCGTTGAGATAATGATAGAGAAAGCCTCCACCAAGAATTTTGACACTGGATCCATTTCCGCAGCGGCCCACGCCCGGCCCTTCCCCCAATCTTTCGGCCTCGCCAAAACTTTTCCGCCTCGTGCCTCACCCCCCAGATCCTCCAGTCACAACCTCAGCAACCCCTCTCCCTCCACAACCCTACCTCCCCTCCCATTTCATTTTTGTACGAGTAAAGAGCACTCTGCAAAATGGCCGGCGGACGCATGAAGTACCGCCATCTGGGGCGCACCTCCTCGCATCGCCAAGCGCTCCTCCGAAACCTCGTCACCTCCCTCTTCACCCACGAATCCATCTCCACGACATATCCCAAAGCGAAGGAAGCGCAGAGGCTAGCGGAGAAATTGATTACGCTGGGGAAGAAAAATACCGAAGCGAGTAAACGGCGAGCGTTGAGTATATTTTTTGTGAGTTTTTCATATTTATTTCTAGAGGGGGGGTTTTTTTTATCTCGAGGAAATGAAATGGGATGGCATGGCATGGGATGGGATATAAATTCAATCGTTCTTCATGTATAAAAATATATATATTCTAATGTCATACAACCCAGACCCCCCACGAACTCCTGCCCAAACTTTTCGGTCCCCTGCGCGAACGATACGCATCGCGGCCAGGAGGCTACACACGAGTGCTCCGCATCGAGCCGCTCAAACAAGATCAAGCGCCATCGGCGATCCTCGAGCTTGTCGACGGGCCAAAAGATACACGATGGGCGATGACGGCGCGAACCGTGGCTCGATTCCGCAAGGAAAACATCCCGATGAATGATATTACCGAGAGGAATGTCGAGAAGGTGACGCAGTTTCGCCAGGGCGGCGAAGAGGCCTTTGAGAAGTTTGTGGGCAGGGTGGAGAAATTGAAGTTGGGTAGGACGATAGGGAGACAGGATGTGCCGTTTGATGAGCTTGGGGAGGACGGGGTGAAGGAGGGGAAGAGGAAGAGGGAGAAGAGATGGGGTGGCTTTATCTAGAGGGGTGCATCGATGCTTGGACGCATGGATGAATGAGATGTGGTTTGGTTTCGTAGGCAAATTCCGGGACAGGGCTGGGTTATTACTGTCCAAATGGTTCAATGCGGAGGGATGTATACCAAATGTATATGTATAGAAGTATGATTTGCATGGACAAGGCGTTTTGACATGTCTATATTACAATGAAGGACGGGACGACCAAAAATTAGCTAGGAAGGGTATTATAAGAAGTCAAAAGTATCGCCTTTCTCCTTGATCATTCTCCCCACCCTTTCTGTCCCCGCTACTCTTTCCAACTTCATGACATCCCATTTGGAAAACACCACACGTACACTTCCATCTCCAGGCTCTAGATCACCTTCTCTCACACTTCTGCTGAGATATCCTCCTACGATTTCCTTGTAGAAAATTGGGTTGTCGGGTAAACCATACATGATGACTTTTTTAACACCTCTAATTTGGTATCTTCGGAAATGATGTGCTCTCTCCGTATAGAGCAAAACATTGTGTCTACCACTATAGAAGTGAGATCTTGCTCTGGCAACTTCTTTTGGCGTAGTATATTCCGAGATGCTGCCAAATGACAAACTGCTTGTGGTAGCTGATGTTGAGAAATAATTTCTCACTCTGACGAAATCGAGGTAAGAGGGGATGAACAGAAGAGTTCCTGCACTATCCTTACTCCTACGAGTCAAAGTAGGTATTATTGCTGATGTGAAATATTCGAAGCGTGCATCGGGATCCGAGGAGAATGATTGGGAGTCGAGTCGTGAGAAGGTCTGTTTAACCTTCAAACCCAATCCTTGAATAGCTCCTGGATAATTCGAGCTGACTTTGACCTTTCCTGCCCAGTTCTTTGACTGGTTATAAAACATAGTATTAAGCTCTGGTGTATTGAAAGCCGCCAAAGCAATGGTTTGGCGGAAGTGCTTGGCATTATTATCCAAATACCAACTTCTCACACGGCTGAAATCACAGCCATGAGCTTCCTTTGGCTGGAGATTGAGATGATCAAAGATAAACTCAACGTGCTCCCAGTTTTGCATGAGAAGAGCATCTGCTTGATCAACTATGACCATCTCAATCGAGCTGAGAAAATCATGATCTACTTTCTTTGCATCTTCGTTTCCGATGGCCATTCTCAGACCAAGAGGACTTGCGAAAATGATATCCGAATTATAAAATTGTGAGAAATACTTGATGGTCTTTCTTGTAAATTTCAGACCAAGACGGAACATATCATCATCGTTGCCTGCAAAGACTTCTCGGAAATCTTCTGCCTTATCAGTGGAATATTTCTCCTCTTTATCGACGTATGAATCATTGAATCGTTTTCGGTTCTCTTGTTGATCTGGCTCACATAATGAGGTGATCATATCAACCATTCTCACGCAAGATTCGCGAGTGGGCAAAAGCATAAGAACCTTAGGTCTTGTGAAGCCCTGATCTCGTAGTTCCAAGTCATCGCTGTTATCTTCTCGGGCAAGGCGAGAATTGTTTTTGATGACACGATCTCGAGTCCTGAGATTGTTAGACCATATTTACAGATAAAGAGGGGGTTGACTTACTTGAACACATGATTTACAGCATGGAGACAAGTCAGTCTTCTCAGACTTTCAGCATTAGAAGTGTTCCTCTCACAAAACAGTAAATCCTGGTAGCCAAATATCAAAGGGGATATAGACTTTTCCAAAGTATCGAATGTCGGGCATTGCTTCTTGATGATGCCTGCCAATTTTTGCTTCAATTTAAGTTCTTCCGGACTATTGATACTCATTGGTTTCACCTGCTTTGGCTCATCATCCCCTGGAACACCCATAAGAGCTTTTCCAACTTTTGGAAGTAATGTCTTTTGTATGGCCCATTGTCCCTTTTCCAAATGTTGTAATCTCCTTGATAATATGTTATCGTCCGGATTGGCAAAGTGAGCCTCAAATGGATCCGAGTTATCTTCTTCATCATCATCCTCGAGTAGGCCATCTGTTGCGGTTTCGGGACCCTCTTCTGCTTCCTCAACATGGTCGGCATCATTTACATCCTGGTCCATTGGATCTGCCTCTTCCTCTTCTTTTGCCTCTTTATCAATATTGAGCTTCCTTCGTTTGGCTTGTGGTGCAGCATCTGCAGCAAAACTCTGCATCAAAGCTGCATAGGACTTTACAGCGGGTGCTGGTTCCGCATCATCCTCATCATCGCTGGATTCTTCTTCACTCTCCATTGCTTCATCCTGGCTTGGTTCTTCGGATTCAGAATCATCTTCCTCGCCCCTATACATATGAGCATGTTTTCAATTCTAACAATTGAAGAATACTTACTCTTCCTTTTGTTGTGCTAACCTGGCACTATCAAATACAGGCCTTCCTCTTCCCCTTCCTCTCCCTCCTCTAAACCCACCTCTCCCTCGTGGACCACCCCTACTACCTCCCCGACCTCTAAAACTGCTTCCACCCGCACCACCACCGCGACCTCCTCTCGAAGTATTTCTCTGACCAAAAGCCATTTTCGTTGCAAAATATTAATGAAAGTCCAAATACTCAATGCTCAATGGCTGGTACAAAAAAAAAGTTCTGGCGAATCCTTATCTTAGCGTCATCAGGGCTCAGGAAAAAAGTTTTGGATCAAAGATCATGGGCTTTCAAATCAATGCTATTGTTGAGAACAATATTAAGAAATATAAAAATCTATGGCTTTCAAATAGCACAATTCAAATAACTTACTTGTAAATATCTCAACCCATTCATCAAGTATTTACTCGTAATATATCTTCAATCGAGGGGAAAGTGAAAGGCTCCTTTAACGAAAGCTTATCTTAGCGCGATAAGATCCTTGCCTTGCGCCCACACAAAAATCCCACTTGCGCAACTGGTTTGCAATCGACGACGACGAGGACATTTCCATTTCAGGCTCAACCACAACACTCGTCCTCCAAACTTGACACCGAAATAAATTTAGCCCAGCATGGCAGTCGGTACACAGTCCTTCCTTCATCTCGCGCGGCCCCTCGCACCCGCAGCCATCGGTGTTCAGCCCAGCACTGCACCTTTAAATGTCATAATTCAACCGCAAGTACGAAATTTCCGCACCCCCCAACCCACGCCTGTCAAGACTAACCAAGTATGAAAACAGGCCGTATTCTCCATCCTCGACCATGCCATCCGTCGCGATACCAGCGTCACCCAAACCCCACGAGTCATCGGTGCGCTCCTCGGCATCCGCTCTGAAGATGGCATGGAGTGCGAAGTCCGCAACTGTTTCGCCATCCCCCACACCGAGACCGAAGACCAAGTGGAAGTCGACGTCGAGTATCAAAAGAACATGCTCGCTTTACAATTGAAGGCCAATCCTCGCGAAGTCCTCTTGGGATGGTATACGACTTCTCTTGAACTCAACAGCTTCAGCGCCTTGATTCAAAACTTCTTCGCCAGCCCTGAAACTGGAACTTTCCCACATCCTGCTGTCCATTTGACTGTTAGCACTGAGGCTGGAAAGGAGATTGAGGCAAAAGCATATATCAGTGCACCAGTTGGTGTAAATGCTGAGAGGGCGGCTGAGAGCTGTCTTTTCATCCCAGTACCATATGAGATTCGATATGGTGAATCCGAGAAGAGTGGTTTAGAGTTAATATCCGGTGCCAAGGATAGCGAGAGCCGTGCCGCACCAGTTGTTTCTGATATTGAAGGCTTGGAGCGAGCTGTTGACCAGACTCTTGATCTTTTGGAGAGAGTATCCGAATACGTCAGCTCAGTCTTGGACGAAGAGAGAGAGCCATCGAATGCGCTCGGTCAATTCCTGATGAATGCATTGTCCTTGGCACCAAAGGTTGATGCTCAAGACATTGAGCGTGACTTCAACAACCACATCCAAGATGTTTTGGTCGTCTCTTACCTTGCCAACACTATCCGCACTCAAATCGACCTTTCTCAAAGATTAGCCACAGCAACTCTTACCATGGGAGGATCAGATGTTCTTGCATCATCGGGCAGTGGAGAAGGTGGAGAGAAGACGGAGCGTGGACAGAGAGGTGGTAAGCGTGGTGGAAGAGGGGGTGGTAGAGGAGGCGGACAAACACGAGAGCCACGAGAGCCCAGAGAACCAAGGGAACCAAGGGAACCCACCGAGTAGTAGACGATGATAAAAATAAAGCCTTTCCATAATTTACAAACTTCTGTGCATGTGGATGGAAAAGTATGGCGTTCGGGTAGGCTCTAGGCCAATTCTTATAGAATTTCAAAATTATCACTTATGTCTGTGTTACAATGATTCATATGCCTATATGCTCCCCCCCCCCATAAGGGGGAAACATCGTAAGGGGGAAACATGTCATAATTGGTAGATATTCATATCATTCGATATCCTATTCGATTTCCCATTGAATTTGAATTTGAATTTGAATTTGAAATCGATATAACAAACCACATGACAAATACCTTGAGAAGGGATTCAACTTCGGATCTTCAAGGTCCCAACCAAAGAGTTAGAAGACATGCTCATGCATGCTTAAATGGTAAGATCTTATTTTTGATATTTCATACATTATCAGTTGATATAAATTTGATATTTGGTAGTTAACATAAGTTCATTGGAAAATTCATACCTATTCATACTATCTATAATCTATTTCCCTCATACTTTATTTATCCATCCATCCATTCTACCCTACCTATCTTACTTTACCCTACCATACCCTACCTACTCTACCATACCATACACCAAACACTATTTATTCATCACATATCACATCCCAGAATATCATATCATATCATATCCACTGCGTCCTTTAAAAATCCCCTAAAAATCCTTTAAAAAACATATAAACCCCAATCCTCTATATAAGGTATAGAAGGTATATAAAGTTTTGCAGACAAATCACCCAAATCACCCAAAACCAAACTTTCCAAAACCAAATCACCAAAGCAGACTTCCAACCCAACTTAACCTAACCCAACCTAATTTGCCTATTGATATCTAACATCTAACATCTAATATCTAACATCCGACATCTAACATCCGACATCTAACATCTAACATCCGACACGATGCCATTCCTTACAGTATAGCATAGCATAGCATATCTATAGTGAGTGAGTAAGTGAGTGAGTAAGTGAACAACGCCGTTGCAGGTCTATATCCCATCTCATCTTTGGGATAAAATAAAACCATTCTTCATTCTTCGTGAAGCAAATCAGGCTTTGGACTCTGGACTTTTGACTCTGGACTCTGGACACTTAACTTTTGAGCCTGTTGGTTGGAGCTGGAGCTGGAACCTTTCGAGGTGAGGATTTCGATGTGAGGATTTAGGATTGTAAGATCTCATCTCATCTCATCTCAAATATTTGAACTAGAACTACTGCAGGTGCTGGTGCTGGAGCTGGTGTCCTTCGGGTCGCTTTCATCGTTTCATCACTTCATCGTTTCATCACTTCATCGTTTCATCACTTCATCACTTCATCGTTTCATTACTTCATACGTACATGGAGATTATCCCGAGATCTCGAGATCTCGTTGAGAGGATTGGATTGGATTTGAACTGCCCTACTATAGATGGATGGACCCGCTCGCTCCCTCCCTCGCTCCCTCCCTCCCCCTCGCTCCCTCGCTAGCTCTCCCTCTCGCTCCTCATACCTAGCTACCAACCTACCTAGGTAGTAGCTTCCTTCACATTAAACCCTCTCCCCTCCCAGAGGAGCCTCTCCTCTCCTCTCCTCTCCCCCCTCTCCCCTCCTTTCCTCGATCTTAAAATGTAAATCGATAGACGACTCAATAACTCAATAACTCAATACCTAGATAGATAGATAGTAGCTTTATGTTCATGTTCATGTTCATGTTCATGTTCATGTGGATTTCGATCTTTTTTTGGTTGTTGATTATTTGTTAATGGATGGAGGGATGGGCGGATATATATACACATATATAAATAAATCCCTTCAAGAATACAGTAAATTCTCTAGTATAAAATTCGAATCCAAATCCAAATCCAAATCCAAATCCAAATCCAAAATCCAAAATCCAAATCCAAATCCAAATCCAAATCCAAAATCCAAATCCAAATCCAAATTCGAATCCAAATCCAAATCCAAAATCCAAATCCAAATCCAAATCCAAAATCCAAAATCCAAAATCCAAAATCCAAATCCAAATCCAAAATCCAAATATATTCGATCTATATTTACCACCCCTTTTTCTTCTTCCCTTCACCCTCCTCCTCCTCCTCCTCCTCCTCCTCCTCCTCCTCCTTCTCCTCCTCCTCCTCCTCCTCCTCTTTCTCCTCCTCCTCCTCCTCCTCCTCCTCCTCCTCCTCCTCCTCCTCCTCCCTCCTCCTCCTCCCTCCTCCTCCTCCTCCTCCTCCCCTATCCCCTTTTCACCCCCCCTCCCCCTCCCTACTCCCCTCCCCTTCACCCTATTCCCTCTTCCTTTTCCCCCTCTTCCCTTTTCTCCTCCTCCCCATTTCATTTATCACTTATCCCTCACAGCCTCATCATTCACAACCTCCCTTTCCCCTTTCTCCCCTTTCTCCCCTTTCTCCCCCTCTTTTCTGGATTTTAAATACCCACCTTCCTTTTCCCATCTTTTTCCCTATCTTTTTCCCTCCCTTTATCAACCTACCCACCTATTTACCAACCTACCAATCTACCTACATCCCATCCCATCCCATATCTATACCTATCTATATCGCATACCTATCTATATCGCATACCTACCTACCTACCTACCTACCTATATCCCATTCACAATAACATAATTCCTCAATATCACAATAACACAATAACACAAAAACATAACACAAAAACATAACACAATAACATAAAAACTCAATTTCACAATTCCTCAATTTCACAATTCCTCAATTTCATAATTTCCCATTCCCATTCCCATTCATAGATACCTAGTAATTATCTTATTGATTGATTGATTGATGAATACCTAGAATATCTACCTACTAACTACTAATAGCTACCAGGTATTCTTAGGTAATTGGCTCCCCCTTCCCCTTCCTCCTTCCCCCTTCTCTCCCCCAAATCATCCGCCACCAGCACAGCACAACACACTCAAGAAAAGAAAGCCAACAGACAAAATGAAATCACAAATCATTTGAAATTCCCATTCATGAAAAAGAAAAGAAAACTTAAGCCAATACTTTATGTCTTGAGATGAGAAAACTCCCCTTCCATTCCCACTCCGAGTCATTCATTGATTTCATTTATCCGTCGCAATCCCATCCCAATCCCATCCCATCCCACAATTCTCATAAATAAATTGAAACCCAACGCGTAAGCCCTCAAACGCCAACCAAGAAATCATCAGAAGAAATGCCATTCATCTTTCGTAAATATGTAGCAACAGTCACTAGCCATAATGAAGGCAGAATGAAAAATGTACCCAGTGCTTCATTCACTGCCTGTATCATATTGTAATAACCCATCCGCTATTTCTTCGATTCCCTTTCCCATCATCCATCCTGGACCTGTCATGATTCGTGAAGAAATGTTTTATGTTGTGAGACTAGCTTCTTGTCAACTCAGATCAAATTGTAATAATGAGTATTCCTGATCGGATTTAAAGAAAATCCGGAGCTGTTGCTACAAGAGCTGAGAACAAACCAGCGCCAACAGCGGCTCCTCCGAGAGCAAAGTATCCTACAGCTTCGGCAAACTTCTTCATCTTAAGTCTCTTGATTGGTCGAGCTTCGATATCAGTAGTGGCCAACACAGGAGGAGCAACATTTATAGTTCTAGAAAATTGGTATTCAACATCGGGCATGGCGTCTGGTGATGCTGTCGAATTAACAGGTGTGATGATTGATGAAGCCCAATCTCGAACCTCATTTTGGCGAACATCGTTATTAACGTCGGAGAATTCTCTGATGTCATCATCAGAAATCTCATCTGCCTTTCTCTTGCATGATCTGCCTGTTGTTGAAGAACCATCAATAATGTCATCAATACGAAGACCAGATCGAGCAGGATATCTCTCATTAATTGGACTCTCTGGAGCTCTAGACGAGGCGTCCGAACTGAAGTAAAATGGATGGATGAGAGGTTGTTGTTCTGCAGATCCAACCAAGTATGGAGGAGATGAATCAGTATGATCAACGGGACCACTACCTGAAATGGAACGATCATTAACCCAGTCTGGGTATGGCATGGGTTGACGTGATTGTTCGAATCTGATAGCTTGACTTGATTTTGTGAATGATATTGGTTCATGTGACAGGCGCTCGGCTTCATGGCTTGCGTCCTCATCAACACGAGCTTGAAATTGCATCTTGTTATCTTCTCTGGCTTCAAAGAAATCATGCTTGCCAGTCTTATCACCCAATGCTTTGGCAAATGCTTTTTTCTTCTCCAACCAGGAAATGTATGGGTCCCCAGAAGCAGGGGGTTCTGCCATATTAGATGATCCATGAGCCTTAACCATTGCTACCGCCGAAGGACTGGCTTCCCGAGCAATAGACCAAAGTGATCTTGATGTCAAGTTGGGAACTTTTAGAGTAGTAAGAGATGCTGGATAGTTGAAGTTTGGTTCATATGTGGGAGATGAAGCACACCTACTGGACCAGAGATTTGGACTCGTAGGAATAGGGTCGGCTGGTTTATTCTCGAGTAAACCGTCTTTAAGTAATGTTTGAATACCTTCGTCAGCAGCCTCGGAAAGTCCCACGCTTGCATTGTCGTCATCAAGCTCGTCATCACTATCTTGTTCACGAACATCTGGGAATGAAGGTCGAGCAGTGGTGACTGATGGAACCGGAGAAAATCCTGGCGAAGAGATAACAGAAGAAGGAATCTCATCGAGTTTTATGGTCGTCTGACCTAGCAAGATGCGACCCCCTCCACCATCTGATCCCTCTGATCCCTCTGATTCCTCTGATCCCTCAGAATCATCAGAATCAGACGCATCATCCAAATTACACCCATCTTCTTCCAAATCAGAGGTATCTGAATCATATTGCGATGGAAGGGGGTCTTCTTCTTCATCATCTTCTTCTGGATCAACGCTATCATATTCATAAGTGAACTTTCGGGGGTGGTCATTTTGGTTGTTTCTCGTGCCTATGTCTGCCATGTGGGAATCAACATCGGCCGTAGGGGAATCGTGATCTGCCATGACGGAATGATGGCTCATGGAGACAAACAGAGGACGACGAAATTCCATGTCATTTAGGACGAATGACTTGGGTTTGAAAGTGGAAGCGGATTCTTGTTGCTTGGCATTCTCGGTATTCTCGGACAGAGGACGACTAAATTCCATGTCATTTAGGACGAATGATTTGGGTTTGAAAGTGGAAGCGGATTCTTGTTGCTTGGCATTCTCGGTATTCTCGGTATTCTTGAATGTCGAAATGTAGGAAGTTTCAGTAGGCTGCAATCTAGGACTAGGGGTATCATCCAAAGTCAGATCGATAGCATCAATCGATTTAGATGCTGCGGGGCTCGAGCGGGTCATTTTGATAGCTGTATCATAGCTAGACTCCCTCTCCGACCTGTCCTCATCACTGTACTCAAGTTCATCATCGGAGGTATCGGGTACAGTATAGCTATTTGGTTTCCTATAACCATACATTAGTGTGTGCCAAGATGGTATGGGAAATACTTACTTCCATGGAAGTATGTCATAAGCAACGTCAAAATGACAAGCTGGGAACAAGTCCATACCACGTCTGACACCAGCACCGAAGATGATTTTATCATTTCGGTTGAGAGGTTTGACACCATCAGTCAATTTTTCTCCATTCAAAAATGTACCATGCATTGAGCCTACGTCTCGAATTTGGAGAATCTATAAGGAGTGACTATGAGTAAACGAATTAATGAGGATGGAGTAATCTTACATTGTCGGATGGGCGATAGATGATCTCGGCGTGGTTTCGGGACATAACAGGACTATCAAACCAAGCGTTATTTGTAGCACCTTGGATACCTTTGTTAGGACTCTTCGAGGCTCTTCCTATCTGCATAACTTTATGTGTTGGGTTGAGGTTGATGATTCTCGTGGCCGGCTCAAGGGGGGTCTCTTCTGAGGAGGGGACATGGCGAAGGTAAACATTTACTACGAAAAGTTTAGTTTCAACCTCGGAGAAAACAAACAGTAGTAAAGGCATATGCATAAGATAATATGGGGAGGACTTCTTCCATAATATAGAACACTCTCTGAAGATATTCTAGGGAACGGGGAAGTGATAAGACTCATGGCTGTAGCCTTACAAGTTCGTGAAGGATGCAGAGTGGATCAGGAAAGTGGAATCAATACTTGCATACCTTGATAAGACATGTTGTGGATTTTGAGATGGTAAAGACTCCAAAGAAGTCCATACAAAGGTATTAAGAGATGGGATTTATGTAGGGAATGAAATGTGAACTTGAATATGTGAAGGTATTCGAGTGGACAAGGTGAAATGCAACAACAAGGCTAGGTGTAGCCTATGTTTGTTGGCAATGGTTCCCTTTGGAAGGTGGTTTTCCAAAATGGGCAGATAAAATGTCTCGGCGGGTAGGTAGGTAGGTAGATAGGTTAGGCACTAGGTATTTGAAATGAAGGTGAAAGGGACAAATAATCTTGAGGTCAAGAGTAAACTTGAAGAACAAGTAAGTAGTTGTTATATTTTCCCCTTCATAAATTGATGATGTGTAGAAGAAAGTTTGTGCGTGCTTGCGTTTCGAAAGTTTATGTTTGTGATGTAGAGTAGAGGAGAAGAAGAGGAGGGAGGAAGTGAGGGAGGTGGGGTGGTTTGTGATCAGATGTGCGGTACTGGTACTGTCAGGTCTGTCTGGGGGGTATGTCCAACTATGGGGGCGGTCAAAGCTTACTTACCTGGAAACTGGAGGGAAGATGAGGAGTATGAGGGGATCAATAACAGACCGTGCTATCGATAAGGATTATTATGGATTGGCGGATTGGCAGATGAACAAGATCTACCTACAGTATGACTATGGATTGAGTATAGTTTGAATATAGTTTGAGTATAGTTTGAGTACGGTAGTAGGGACCACGGATTTTTGAATGATTTGGAGTTAAATTTGGATTTGGATTTGCTGTAAAGATTACAAGAAAACGAATTGAAAGCAACCTCGAATGATGAATGGATAAGTGAATTTTTGGCTATAGTAAAAGGTCGGGGTAAGCTGAAGCTGATTGCTTTTTTGTAAGAGATTCTTTCTATAGGTAGCTGGAAATGGATCTCTAACAGCCGGAAATGCTATATGTCATTCTTTTCTTTTTAATTATTACTTTATTCTATAGATAAATACTTTGTAAGCCTTTTGAATATTAATTGCTTTATATTCGATAATTTAATATATAATACTAGGTATATATTTATTTCCTTTTTCTTCTGTATTATATTCCTTCTCTCTTTTCTCTTCTCTTCATTTATTTCATTTCATTCTTCCACTCTGCCGACTTATTAATGCCGATCTACCTACCTACCCGGAAACTCCGTAGATATATGTTTTTCCCCAGGTTCATCATCATATCATGACAATTTCGTCACCAATCATTCTTATCTTATTAGTGGGCCCCCCAAATGAACATCAAAGTGGGACATCACTTCTGCACATGCTTCAAATCCATGGATCCTGATTTATGGATTACCCACAAGTAAGCATTTAAAGCAACCCGTACCTTGGAAGTACTATACTATACTATACTACCTGCCAACATCATCATTATACCAACTTATCTATGATTCACACTTCGTCATTTACTTAACCCGATGACTACTAGGTACGGTACTATACTGTCTATACTGTACTATCACTTTACTATAACTTTACCATCGCTTTACTATTGATAGAAGCTCTGGACTAATTTTTTACCTTTATCTTTAGTACACCTGGGCAATCACTAAAAAGAATCCCCCTCAAACTTCCTTCCTATAAAACCTTTGGAAGAGTCGAAGAATTGAATTGAAAAATCCAAACCTCCAAACATCCAACAATCAAAATTCCCGCTACACTTCCAAACAAATCTTGGTCAAGATGGCGAGAGATTTAAGAAGAAGAGCCTTGGAAAGTCATAAGACTGTATCCAAAAAAGCTGCATCGAAAGGAGGTTCGAAAACTGCGTCGGTGATAAATTCTCGAACCCAATCGAGAAATGTTAGTCGCCATGGTTCAGATGAGGATGGTGATCTGAGCGATGACGATAGTACAACATGGAGGTAGGATATACACTCTCTCATTACTTATCCTTTGGCTTACACATATTTAACAGTGTCAACTCCATTGATGATATGCTCGACACGCCAGAGCCAAACGAAGCATCTGCTGCTTGGGGCGAAGAATTAGACGATCGTATGGAAGAAATCATAGACCGAAAAGGAAGCAGCGAAAAGGGTAGAGAATTTACTTTGGTGGTCTACAATCATCTTCTCATGGTTAGATATGGTTATGATGAGATCGAAGGTAGAATTGCACAGCTATACCCTGCTTTGTGCAAAAGTATCAGACCCGAAACTGGAGAAAAAGAAGCCTGTTTGGCTTTACGAGGTATGCGCCATCATCATCATAGACCATATGAACTATTTCTAATTTTATACCAGCCATTGGTCTTACAGTCATTACTTACCCTTCCGAAGACGTTTACGAAGATATTTTCCGAACTCTCAAGCAAGCCTACCAAAGATCAGAACATCTCACCGTCAAGGCAGCAGCCATTCGAACAATCTCTGCATTAGCAACCTTTGGTGGCGCATCCGATTTAGAAATCGGTGATATCATGGACGAATTACTAGAAATTGTAGAGTCGGATGGTAATTCAGTGGACGCCATCGATAGTGCCGAAGTCGTTACAGCAGCATGTGAAGAATGGGGTACTTTGGCCACTTTTGTAGACGATTTGGAGGAGAAATCCCAGGCAGCAATGGAAGCATTTGTCGCTCAATTAGAAAGTTCCTCTACATCAGTCCAAATTGCCGCCGGAGAAAACATCGCCTTGATCTACGAAAAGAGTTACACGCCCCGAGAATCAGATGATCCCGAGGCCAGCGAGTTGGAGAAAGTAGACGAAAATGGTTTCCCTCTTGATTTCAGTCATGTCAAACGCTACGAGCCATTCCGTCAAAAGTCCCAACTCGAAAGTGAACTCTCCGAACTCGCCAAGGCATCATCGAAATATATCTCCAAGAAAGATCGAAAATCATTACATGCCACTTTCGGAGATGTTCTGGCTACGGTCAAATACCCAGTTCGCGGACCTAGATACTCAAATGTGGTGGATGAGTTTGGAAATCTCTTGGGATCCCGAATGGTGGTTCGCATTCATAAGACTGGAGTCATGAAGGTGGATAAATGGTGGAAATTACATCGGTTACAATCCTTGAGAAGAGTTCTCGGTGGTGGCTTCATGACCCATTATCAGAATAATGAGGTGGTCTTGCAAAGTCTTCCGTAAGTATCTCTAGGTTATCTCTTCCTTCACTTGGGTGGGATCGTTCGTAGATTGATTGATTGATTTACTAACATATATTATATCGTAGTGCATTGGTCACCAAACAGTAATATAAGTCAATTGAATTGAATTGAATTGCATCTTCTTACCTTATCCTTAGAATTTGGAACCCCCCCCCCCCTTTGTTTTTCTCGAACTCGGGTTTCCCATCATTGTAATTAATCTTCTTTTTCGTCTTCGTCTTCTTTATTCGTTTTCGTCTTGGTCTTGGTCTTCTCCATCTTCTTCTTTTGGCGTGGTTTGGTTTGGTTTGGTTAAGTTAAGTTTATTTTTTGAAACAACGTGTATTGGGAGGGAGGCAGGGAGGAAGGGAACTGGGCAATAAATGGATCGATTCTTTTCTTTTCTTTATCACCTTGGGAATGGGATATTGATATGCATGGGTTTTTGTTTGATACCAGCAATAAGGAGTTTTGGAAGGATGGATGGAAAAGAGTTGGGAATGGGTTGGGGGGCTTGGGTTGGGGGGCTTGGGTTGGGGACTTTTTGATGGATAGGTAGTAGGTAGTAGGTAGTAGGTAGTAAATACTTAGATAGTAGTGGGTAGTTTAAGTTTAAGTTTAAGTCTAAGATATGGTATTTGAGATATAAGATTTGAGATTTGAGATGATATTTTGAGATGTGAGATGTGAGATGGTATTTGGGATATAAAATGTGAGATGTGAGATATGAGATGTGAGATGGTATTTGGGATAGAATGTAATATTTGGTACACAAGGTCTGGTGATGTAGATAATTATATAGATGGTGATGTAGATGGTGATGTAGATGGTGATGTAGATGGTGATGTAGATGGTGATGTAGATGGGATGTGAGATATGAGATGTGGTATTTGAGATGTGAGATGGTGATGTAGATAATAATGTAAATAATAATGTAGATGGTGATGTAGATGGTGATGTAGATGGTGATGTAGATGGTGATGTAGATGGTGATGTAGATGGTGATGTAGATAGATACTCAGATACTCTAATACTTTAATATACATCTCTCGATATATATCTTGTCTTTTAAAGATATATATCTAATCTTTTTATATATATATATCTAATCTTTTTATATATATACCTCACCTCACCTCTCCCCTCCCTCACCTCCCTTCTCGCTCCTCTATCTATCTACCTATCTACCTTCCTTCTCGCTCCTTTATCTATTCATCTATTCATCTATTCATCCATCCCATCTCATACCCCTCACTTCCTCACTTCCTCACTTACTCACTTACTCACTTCCTCACTCACTTCCTCACTTCCTTACTCCCCTTTCAATTCCCCCTTCTCCCATTTCTTCTATACCCCCCTCTATTTATATCCATTTCAAAATCCATTTCAAAAACCCCCCCATCCATAACCACATAGCTGGAGATAGATACATAGATACATAGATATATAGATAACCACATACATATACAAACATACATAACCACATACATAACCATATACAAACATACATACATACATACATACATAGCTGGAGATAGATACGTAGATACGTACATCATTTATTGATTTATTTATTTATTCAATCAATCAATCAATCCATCAATCCCTCTATCCATCATCCATCATCCATCCATCATATAACCCACTCACTCACTAACTCACTCACTCCACACGCCACACTCCCCAACCAATCTAAGATTCCCCATCTAGCCTACCTAGGTACTAAATAAATATCTAATACGTACTACACAAAATCTCCCACCTCAATCTCCCATCCATCTCAATCTCACACCTTCACACTTCACAACTCAAAAACCCCCTCACCCTTCCACCCCCACCCCCCACCCTCACCCCTAGCCACCCTCTCCCTCTCCTCCCAATACCCATCCCTCCCACCCCTCAACCCCCAAACCTCTTCGCCCTCCTCCTCCACGCCCCCCTCCTCCACACCCCCCTCAACCCTCACAAACCACTTCGGCTTCCACAATTCCCCCCGCTCCTCCATACTTCTCCTCCTTCTCCTCTGCGCCTCTTCCAGTTTCGCCTTGACCTCCTCCGCCTCATCCAATTTCCCCTCTTCCGCCGCCCGCTGATCCGGTCGCAACCGACTATCCGTCGGCGCCATCTTGCCCCTTTCCATCTCCGTGATTTCATTGAGTTGCGCCGCGAACGTCGTGAGTCCATAACAATTCGCCGCGTTGGGCACCAGGTCCCCGACTTTCCATATCTCGCTCCCGGAGGAACGACCGGCCTCGACGAGTTTGAGAGAATGCGTCCACGTTCCCTGAAGAGTAACCCCCGTATTTTTCCCCTCCCCATCATAAGCTTCGACACCGACATCTTCACTCCGACCCCCAAACATCCCCTTTTGCTTAAACTCCACCAGCGCCTTCGCACCTGTACTTTCATTTGTAATCGTCATGTTTCCCACGGGTTCCACGTATTTTTCCCCCATCACAACATTGCGCAAGAAGACAGTGGCGACATTCCACGTATATCGTTCTTCTATTCCATCCGGAAGACGAAGAACCATACGCACGCGACCATCTGTAATGAGTTCCGCACTTTTGCCCCAGAACTTTTGCGTGGGGGCTGGGGATTGTCCAAGTGACCATTTGGCGGAATCAGCTTGACAGGCCATACGAACAGGACGATGAGATACTTTCTCGACGAGAAGACGGAATCCTCCAGGGACTTCTTGATCGCTGCGGACGAGCTCGAAGGTTTCTCCTAACATGGGATTGAAGGGTTTACGGATTGCACGTTCTCGGGCCCGACTATTACTAAATTGTGAGACTGCGAATGCTGCAACATATAGCAATCTTTTGGTAGAATCTTTTTGATCGGCGGCTGTATTTAAAAGATTGCAGTATTCGAGTTGCTCTGCCACGCGTTGTAGTAAAGACAGTGGCTCGTTGGCTGAGACTGGCATACTGATGGTGCTGAGGTCTTTACCCACATTCTTTCGTAGGAATCCTATCAAACTTGGAGGCAAAACGGTTGCAGGTGGAACGGTCTTTCGTCGCTTGGGAGCTGCCTTGATCGGAAGAGGATCTAAAGTTCTGGGTTTTATTGGGAATAGTGCTGCGGCACCATTCACGTGTTCCAATTCTTCACTTCCTCCGCTAGAAGATGTAGAAGCACCACAATCGTCTTTCTCCTCTTCCGTCTCCGATGTTAAGGTTTCTTCCTCTGCACTTTTACGATTGATAATCATAACCTGAGAATGATCCGCATCCCCACCCTCTGCATCATAGAACTCCCCTGTAGAAGCCGACTCAACACTATGTGTAGATCTAGCTGTAGATCTAGCAGACATAGGTACAGTGTTCGCCGCACGACGACGTTTACTGCCTGCTATCAAAGTTTGAAAGTCCGAAAGTACTGCGTCTAGATCGTTGAGTAAAGATGTGCAATGATCATGTATATTCTGTTCTTCCTGCGAGGTCCGTGTCTTTCGATCGTTGGTACCATTCGCGTTAACCTCGCTAGCAGTAGCGGCTGCAGGCACTGGAACTGCAAGTTGTGTGGCCACACTGCGTTGCATACTTGCTGGTGACCCTGGTGGAGGTGCGCTCGATTTTCGTTTCCAGAAAGGCCTCTTTTCATTCGTCTGATTGGTATGATTGGTCTGAGGAGCAAAATAATCACCAGCTTCTTCGACCAAAGGACTTCCGGAAGGGGCTCCAAGAAGATGTGAGTGTCGCTTGTTTGGTGTGGCGGTATCTTTTGACAACCTACGAACAGCATCTCTCGTCCCTACTATCCTACTCACAAGGCCTTCAATCTGTGCCCATTCATTTTCCTCTTCCTTATTCGATGGGACCTGGAGGTAGCTGGTCCTGATTTTCAACCCCACATCGGGTGTTGGCACCGCCTCAATATCCACACCCCCAGCAGAGCCTCTAGCATTATTGCTAGCCTTCTCCAAAGCTTTGGTCCAATCCTCGAAATCCTTAGCATTATTTGCTTTCAGATGCCAGAGTTCAGCACCCGAATCAATGTTAATCTCTCTCCTCCTCTCATCTGCAGCAATCGCAGCTAAACTGAGTGGGATTGCTCCTCGTAGTGCTGATGAATTGCGACTATAATAGTAGGATAGTGTGCAAGTTGCGAAATCCAGGGAGAAGAATCTGCGAGCGTAACCTTGTCCCTTCTTTCTCCTCCTCTTCTGCAAAACACCCACATGATAGCTCGAAAAGCCACCTTCACTATCATTTCTGCTCATCATAGAACTTCGGCTCGCACCCCGACCCATTGCCGTACTCTGTAGACTTTCCACGGATTCCGAAGCTGCGGCGGAGATACTTGGACTTGGTTTCCTCCCGCTTTGTGCATATGTACCATCAAAACCCTGTAGCTTTTGTAGATGCGTTGAGTGTGGAGGGGCATTGGAGGGATATGTCAGAAGGACAAAAGTGGCAGTCTTCGATATTTGTTTCGAGAAGGTATTGTCGAATACCAATCCGTACATTCCCCCCTGACCCGCCGGCACCGCAAATGTACCCATGGATACCTTGTCCGCCTCGCATTTTCCACACCATTCAACTAATATAAAGCCCTTTGCCTTGAGCTGCTCTTGTGCCGTTGAGGAATCGCTCCTTGAATCGGTAGTAGCGGACATTCTCCTCACCGAACAGGAATCTGGTTGAAGGGAATGAACGGCATCGTCGAATGTGGCTTGTCGCGGGGTAGTGTCATTGCTTGAGGATGATCCTGTTCCTGGATGTTTGACAATTCCAAAGTTTCTGATACGGTCAATAACACATTCTGAAATTAGAGAAGAGAGCTATCCCACATGGACTTCTTGTGCGGTTGAACACTCCAAGAGATTGTATGTTTTTCCTCAACCTTGACCCATCGAACAATATACGACTGTATAAATGTGATTAGACAACGTTGATATCCACTGCATATATCACACACACCTTGCTATGAATTTCTAGTTGCTCCATGCCAGCCATTGTGCTCTGTTTTATTGCCTTTCGGCTGATTTCTCAATCGAAAATTGCGTGATGATTGCAAATGGCCCAAGTTGAGTGAAAGTTCGTGGTGGAGGGAAGGAAATGAAATGAAGGAACGTGTTCGGAAAGCTCAAGTTCTCCAGGAAATCAATAATTTAGATAAAGAATGTGCTCTCAAAGTGGAGAAAAGGGTATGGGATTATGAGATTATGAAAGTGAGGTTGGGATGGGATGCCCCCTTCATAGATGGCTAAAATGGATAGAATAGGTAGTTTAATCAATAATCAATAATCAAGAATCAAGAATCAAGAATCAATAATCCAAATGAGAGATTCTTCTTTGATAATTCCATACATAGATAATTCTACAATTCCACGTATTCGGTAGGGAGTGTAAGTGTGAGGGGGAGTGTGAGTGTTTGTGTTTGGTTGTCCCTTTGGTTCATACTCCGTAGGTATATATTACAGCAAAACCTCTCTATAAGGATCCTCTATATAAGGATAACCTCTTTATTAGGATTAAATTTTGGGTCCCGTTGAATTTTAGGTGTAGAAAATGCTTATATCCTTATATCCCCTCTATAAGGATTATCCTTCGTAGTTGAGGGTCCCAAAATTGAAATCTAGCCTATCATAATCCTCTATATAAGAATATTTTTTTAAGTATAAAATATTTATGAAAATTATACTAAATTTATGCCCGATCGGAATTGGTCGGGATCCACATACCCAAAATTGATCTAAATTAGGCCAAAATGCTACCCTACCGGGATTAGCCGGAACTCTATAAAAGGATACCTCTCTATATCCTTATATTTGGCGCTAAAAAAAACATCCTTATAGAGAGGTTTTGCTGTAGATTATTGATTGGATTGGATTGGATTAAGTAAGTACCTACCTACTACTAGGTACTAGGTACCGGTAGATCCGTAGAATTGTTTGCTGCGGCGGGTTGTTCGATCACTCAAGGTAGGTTTCTTACGTGCCAAGGGAAACCCTGAAACTGAAAATAGAAAGTCTTGGCTAGGCTAGGCGTTCACCGTTAACCACTGACAAGAGGTCAAGTGGTGAATGAATGAATGAATATAAATGAATAAATTTAAATGAATGGACTTTATGAAATGAATGGATCTTTTGGATTACCTAATTATGAAGAATGAGAAATTAGGTAAATATGATTTGATTGTTATTTATGTATTTATATAGGTATATTTATAGGTATAAATACTCTAGTTACAAAACTCTATACAAATAATAACAAAATATCTATATCTAATATTAGCTATCTACTATCTATCTATCTATCTAAAATCCTTCATCCTTCTTTTATCATCATCTAGTCATCTCTATAAGATCTTACATGATACATTATACTGTATATATCTTATCTATTAATAACAAAAATGTAATTTACCTCCGGACGAACGAACGGACGAACAGACGGACGGACGAAACCTACCTACTACCTAGCCCATAGAAAAATAATTAATTTGTAAAAGATGAGCTAATTATATAATTAGCACAATTAAGAAAATAAGTAATACATACCTATCTAGTAAGTATCTAGGTAATAAAAAGTTAACGTTTAGCGAATACCTAGATGATATATGAACAAATTGTTCAGATCTATTGTAGGTAGATAGGTATGTATGTAGGTATGTATGTGTATGAATTAATGACCCCTCCATATGAAACTTCCAATTGGCATGAATAATTTATGGCCCTAATATCTAGGCTAAATAAATAGAGAGTGCTCCCGTCCATTTTTAACCCCCTCCCCCCCAACCCCTTTGAATGCTAGATAGAGTTCAACCCTGAAAGCTTTTTTGTTACATGTTGTAGAAGGATGCATCGTAAGTTGTCTATCAGATTTGATCCTCAGCCCCCTCAGCTCATCAGCCTCAAATCCCCCATCCTTCATAATCATCTTCGGTTCATTTCCGCCGTGTGGCGCAGTTTGAATCCATTACACAAAGCCTTCATATCAGGGTATGGGCTCTTTAATAATTCAAAGGCATTAGGAACGATCCGTACCGCCCATGAATTGACGCGCGCGAGTTGGCCAGCTTTGAAGCAAAGATGGAAATATCCAGGATGTCGGGTATCGAGACAAAATGCATAGACAGATCGCTTGGGGTTGGCCTCCGTGTAGGTTGTCAACCAACGTTCTGCGAATGAAGTTAGCAAATTTACGATTGCGTGGGTTATATATAGGACAAAATCTTACCTGTGTCGGCCCTACTGCCCTTTTGAAATTTCTCATGCTGCATCATCTCTTCGACCTTCTTAGACATGGCCTTGACGTGATCTACGATCAATTCATCAAGATCACTATAGTTGTATTTGTTGCCAATTCTCAACTGGCGTCCAACCGAGAACTCGTTCTCCTTTTGTAACTCCAAGACATCAAGATGCTGGTACACACCATCGGCGACTTTCCACGTGACTGCTAAATGATCATTTCCTTTAGACGAAGGACGAATGACAGCATCACCAGGGGCTTGTGATCCGAGGTATTCTTCAGCCTGAGTGGCATTGAAGGGCCTAAAGAGAGGGTGCTTAACAACTCTCTGAACGCGGCCTGTGGCCTTATCTTTTTCGCGCAGCTCCTCTCTATCCTTTTGCTCTTGAAGTGAGTCCCAGCTACCTGGATCGCGATCAATGCGTTTCCTGTATGGTCGCATCTGTGACTCGCGTAGTGATAATCTGGCAGCAAAATTTCGTCGATCAATATCGAGCAATTTAGCTTGAGCCGTTTGACCGCTAGAAAACAGACGGTGGAGAGAGGCATTGGGGTTATCTGAACCATCATCTTTCTCGACCCGACCTTCAATGCCAGAATCCAGCTTAGCAATGATGAAATCTTCTTTTGCTACTCTGATGTTGACTGATACAATCATGCCTTCGCATAACGAGTCGTGAGTTTCTCCAGTCAACATCGTGAAAATTTCATCATCCGACAACATACCAAAGTTGCGTCGCAGTTCTTCGTATGGTTGTAACAATTCAGCACGAATAGTTTCTAGAGTCGCACGTTTACGTTGATTGTAGTTTCTCTCCAATTGATCGGCATACTCTTCAAGAATCAAGTCGTTCACTTTCTCTTGTTCATCATCCTTGATAAGCTTGCGAACAATGGCGCCTGGTCCTCCCTCATCCACTTCTGCCTTCACATCTTCTTCATCAAGCTCAAGAGCATCAGCGGCCATCTTCCTACCAAGTTCGTAGTCCTCTGGGTGCACACGAGTATTATCGAGATAGTCAGAAGCCGAATTTGCGCTTTCATACTCGATGTAAAGGAAACTGGCACAATTGTTCCATACTCGAGGACCTACGACTGGCAGTTTGTTGTTATCTGGATCACCCACGAGTTCCTCGCGGGTATTAACCACGCCACCATTGGCATTGATAGATTTCAAGACAGCGGTAGCCTTTCGAGGACCAAGACCACAAATGAAAGGCAAAAGGTTTGCTGTGTAGGCGTCGCTGACCGCTTCATTGATATTGACACCACAAAGATTGACCATATCCACCATTGCGGTTTCTAATTGTCTTCGAAGCTTATCTTCCGGCAACAACTGTTGGCATGGGTGGAAAGATAATGAAACAATATCCTTTCCAAGGGCTGCATACTCTTTCATCGGGTTCTGGAGGTATTTGGCCAAACCGACACAATACCTGGCGAGTGGGGCAAATGCAGGGTGATCAACAGCGGCTCTTGGACTGTCTTTATATAGTCGAGCTACTTCGTCATTCACTACAATAATGTCCAGAGGTTCACTTCGATCTTCGCCGTTCTCGTCCTCAAACTCATTTCCTCGCAAGGAGTGCTCCTTTACCAAATCTTTAAGACTCGATACAAGCTTATGAGTCTCGACAGAGAAACCGCTGATTCCAAGAACGTCGGGTTTCTTGTTGCGTACCAAATCGACAAATGCCTCTCGAGCTCTTGTGTCTCTCGAGAGATTGTCGAACTTTCCATGGTCTAAAACCCTACCATCTTCCTCAACATAAGCCCAGCATACGGCATCGCGATTGGGGTCACCATTGCCGTTAGACAGGGCAAGCACTCGAGGAATGGTACCCAAAACCATGCCTCTTGGCTTGTATGGCGCCTGATCAAGCTTTCTCGAGTACTCGTCTCGACAAATTTTAAGGATAGAATCCTGACATTCTGTTCGCATGCTTTCTTTCACTCCTTTGGTGATAGTTCTTTCGAGCTTTGAGAATGCCGTGTCAAGGACCTTTTGTCTTTCCTCGTTCCACGCATCAGCGACCTCACTGTAGTTGTCCGATCTGAACTCTGCATAGAGTTGTCTTTTAAAATCTCGCTCATTTTGAAGAGAAACTCGAACTTCTAGCAAACCTTCTTCCTCAGCTTTCAACATCTTTAAAAACATTTCGGGCTTGCTGGCGATGTCGCTAAAAGTTTGATTTTTGAGGTATTTTAGTTCGTAGAAGGGATGTTGCTCATCAATCTTTTTCAGACCTTTATCGGTTCTAGCACAGCTCACAAGTCCTGCCAAGTAATGATGTTTTCTGAAATGCTGGCGCATCTTCGGACTCATATAAAGTTCCTCGGCAAACATGCTTCGTGCAGCGCTCAAAACTCCATCACCCGTGCTGAAATCCTCTGGGCTTGTCAGGGTGTCGGCAAGATCAATCGGGCTTAATGAAGGATCTTCAGTATATTTCTTGCGGCCTTCCATCAAAACATTTTGAGCAACCTCATCAGCCGTAATTCCATAAGCTCGCACAAGTTGGTAAGCCCTGCTCTTACGAATGCGATCAAATCTTGATGCTTTGTTGCCGGCTCTTTTTTCTTTGACTTCTCCGTTGGAATCTTGTAAAGACTTGATTTCTGAGGAGTATTGGAAATAGAGGTAATCCTGAATATCTTGAAGCTCTTCCATGGTCTGGGCATCTGGTATCATTTGCTCGAAGGTTGGGTCACTGATACCCACGGCTAACTTCAGGTTATCGTAGGTCTTTTCAAGAACATTTCGCTTTTCGATCAATGCCCTAAACTTCAAGTCGAGTTCCAAAATGCGCCAAAGATCGTCTTGATTCAAGAGTTTGTCTGCGCTTACTTCGTAATCAGGTGCATCTGGGTTATTGGGATCTGATCTTGTTTTACTCTTCCTAGCGTGAATGAGATAATCCTTTCGATGTTGAAACACGTAAGGAACTTCGACCTCGTCCACAACAAAGAACTCCAAGACTTTGCTAATAGCCTTCGTGAATGGACTTTGCATCTCTGAGCTGAACCCCTTTTTGGGCCAAATGAGACTTGTGATCCATCGAGCTTCCTCTTTGAACTGCTCATCGCTAATTTGTAGATGTTTGTAAGGTTTCCGATCGAGCTGGAATCGTTCCGGTTCATCGGAGTACCGAATGACGTTATCCTCATCTGTAAGTAGCTTTTCCGCGAGTTGCGAAGGTTCGAAGACATCCTTTAGCTCTAGATTCTGGTCGCCAGCTTCCGCTGCCTCGGCCTCATCTTCTAAAGCGAGAGCCCAATCGTAATCCTCGCCATTTCCGAAGATAGCTTCCATATCATCTAAAGCATCCTTATCGAGACCTGAAGTTTCCGCACCACCAACGTAACCCTTTTCTCTTGGGCGTGCCACCTCTCTTTCCTCGGCAAGTCTATCTCTTTCATCATCCTCAAGCTCGTCTTCTTCGATGAAGTCTGCGAATTCATCAATCCGATGGTCTGGACGTGCGAATGATCGATCATACTCGATGGGCGCATCTTGTTCTTCATCGTCAGAGAAGATTTGGTCCAGGCCGCGCTCTCGGTCCTGTTCGCCATCGTCTCGGTGACCACGCTTAAGACGTTTAAACTTTGGCTACGTAAATGTTAGTTTAGTAGATGAATATACCTGAAGGTAACAAACCTGTTGTGTTGTCTTCCTCTCCCATTCCGGATTTGCTTCTCCGATAAGATCCAAATCCTCGTCATCCAAACCTTCTTCTTCACGTTGCTCTCTTCTGCGTTTCTTTTCTCTGCGGCGACGTCTACTTCTTGCATCATCATCGTCTTCTTCTTCTTCATCTACAATAAAACCTTCTCGAATCTAACCATGTGTCAGTGATAACGCGCAAATAGTGAGTTAGAAGTAAACCCAAATACCGCACGAGCTGCCTCCTCATCATCGTCATCTTCTTCCTCACTCGAATCATCCTCTAGACCTCCATTTTGTCTCCGCGGTGCTGCGGAGCGAGCTTCGCCAGTTTCCTCATCAAATTCCTCATCATGTTCCTCTTCATCAACCTCGACGTCCCCGTCAATCAGATCGCGCATACTCATGATTGCGGTGGTCTTTTCTAACTTTTTAAATGATCGCAGAGGGGAATTTTTAATGCGATGAAATCAGAGCTGCTCTGTTCAATGAGATTGTGGTGAATTGGTGTGGAAAAATTGTGATTGAAAGCTGAAAAGAAGTCGAAAGGTTGGCCTTTGACAACTTTTTGGTAGCCTTTTCAGTTCTCGCGACTGGGAGTTCGTTAGTCCGGTGAGGCTGGTGATTAGTCGCCCCAAATGTAAGGCTATAAGCGCCACACTTATTCTTGATAAGGCATAGCTTCCGTCCGTTTAGACGTACGTACTCTCTAGCCACAATGCCTAGATCAGAACACCAGGAGTACTCATCCTGGTACTCCAGCTCAATGTATATCTACAATATTACTTGTATCACACTGCTCGAGGTACAATGGATTGGTGCTGGGTTCGAGTGAAGGGAAACCCAACACATTTTAGATGTTTAGATATATATATATATACGGATTTCGACTGTCCCTTTGAAGAGTTCTAATTGTTGACTAGGTACTAGGACCTAGGCATGCCTATGTACGACGAGTAGGGTAGACAGACATGCACTCCCAATTCAGCCATAAGATCAATATCAATAATAGGGTAATATCAATATCAATATCAAATATCAAATATCAAATATCCTTGTACACACATGTGTTTGGTTGCATGTCTGACAGTCTGACCCGAACCCGAGCTGCCCTTTATGTCTGTCGGTCTGTAGGAACAAAGGAACTACTACCCGGGGGCTTCAGGTACAGACAATACAATATTCCAAATCATCAAACTAGATAATAATAAAACATTTTCTTTCTACAGTTCTCAAGCTTGAAAGGACTGTAAGATCTTACCTATACATTCCGTATCTACCTACCTACCCAGTCACAACTCCGTCCTCAGGCAATAGATCGTATGTAGGTACTCCGTACCCTACTGTTACCACTGCTGGTAGTATCTATCTATACGATACTACTGTATCCATGGTTTCAAGGTTCCCATCAGTCAGATCAGTATGGAATAAACGATCAGTGGGGTTATATATGAGCGAGCGCTTCATGCTTCAAGTTCCTGGTCTCCAACATTGGCTCCCACGCTCCTTCAGATTCTCATTCGTTCAATCACCTACCAGGTAGTAAACGCGCCTGCCAAATAATGCCCAATGCAAACTTCTCTGTTGGAAACTTAAATATGATGAGACAAGCACGAACGAATAGCTTCGACTACCTACACAAAGATAATAATACGAGTAATAATATGGTATCATATGATATACCAGTACATATTAGAACTTGGAACGGCTCATTAGATAAAATATCCAATCCAACCCAACTTTCCTCCTGATAAAAAACGCATCCAATACAATCATCTCAAGTTCTAGTCCTCAACCATACCTCCCATATTATACCTACCATTAATAAGGGGTAAAGACATTTTCATTTTCATTTTCCATTTTTTTCTACACCACTTTACACTTGGGTACACTTTCATTGTTCTCAACCGCGCCTCCACGTTCTTATTAGAGTAGTAGTAGCTGCCATAGCGCCAAACTCAAACGAATGTCCCGCTTTCACTTTGTCCCTCCTCCACTGAATCCAAATCCTATAATAATCCTCGACGACAAGTGAACTATCTACTTTAATTGACCTCCTGATTATTTTATCTACTTTGAATAATCGTCCATAATAGGGGTCGAAGAAATCTTCACCAAATACCTATTTACTCGCTCGTTATCATTGTATTCAACTTCTTGCTCACACACTCGTCCAGAGAGCACCTTCCTCGAGCGCCAACTGGGAAAATCTACCCCATAACTTTGCGCGATCCTCAAAAATCATTTCATCTCAACAACAGTCGATCTTGTTAGCTTCTAGTCAAGCTTTACAAAATGTCGGACGGTATTGGTTCGGTGCGCACATTGAAGAGGAAGAATGTAAAAGGTCTGGCATTGAATGCACCCCCACCTCGGACTGTGGCACCATCCGAGAGCGATTCACAGATTCCTGGTGGCATTAGCAGTGAGAGCAGCAGGCAGACCGCACAACTAGAAATTGGGATCGAGTACAAGTTAGACTTGAAGAGAGAAGATCTGGAAGTATTGAAAGACCTCGGTCATGGAAATGGAGGAACTGTCAGCAAAGTCAGACATATGGCTACAGGCACGGTAATGGCAAGAAAGGTATGCTGGCACAAATTCTCAAGGACTCAAACTTCAAACAGCTGCTTATGCAAACAAAGGTTATTCATGTCGAAGCAAAGAAGGAAATGCGTCGTCGAATCGTTCGAGAACTACAAATTATGTACGACTGTAATTCGGAATATATCGTCAACTTCTACGGAGCATTTTTGAGCGACAATAATGATGTTATTATGTGTATGGAGTACATGGATGTTGGGTACGATTACCTGGAATCTCCTCACGATCATAATGCTGGAGCTAACTTCTCGTCAGATCTCTAGATAGAATCTCTACACATTTCGGTCCAGTTCGAGTCGATGTTCTAGGGAAGATCGCAGAAGCTACCCTCGGAGGCCTCACATATCTTTACACCAAACATCATATCATGCATCGAGACATCAAACCATCAAATATCCTCGTGAATTCAAAGGGTCAGATTAAGCTATGTGATTTTGGCGTTTCAGGAGAATTGGTCAATTCGGTAGCAGATACCTTTGTTGGAACGTCGACATATATGGCTCCAGAACGAATTCAAGGACAAAAATACACTGTAAAGTCTGATGTATGGAGTTTTGGTCTCGCCATTATGGAACTTGCAATTGGAAAGTTTCCTTTTGATGCTAGTGAGCACTTATCCGACGGAGATGGAGCACCATCTGGTATTCTTGATCTTCTTCAACAAATTGTGTATGAGCCTGCGCCAAGGTTACCAAAGAGCGAAGCCTTCCCTCAAATTCTTGAAGACATGATTCAGAAATGCATGTCTAAAACTCCAGAAGAAAGACCGACGCCTCAAGAGCTTTATGTAAGTCATATTCTTCCTACATCAGTCTTGAAGTTTCTCTACTAACATCTTTAATAGGAGCGTGAACCTTTCGTCCAAGCTGCCAAGAGAACTCCTGTGGATCTTCAAGAGTGGGCTGTTAGTATGCTAGAGAGAGACAACCGCAAGTCACATCTTGCACCTCAATTATCGCCAGCTAGTAGAGACGTGCTACGCGGCGATGATTCGCCCAATGCTTCACAAACTCCTACATCAGGAGACATTCCCATAAAAAATGCTGATGTACGTTCGGCGATAACTTCCCCACCATACGGCGAAAACCATAACCCCAGGTCTCGTTCTCCTACCAAGAGCGGCAGTATTTCGGGTCGAGGAGGTGTAGCATTCCATCCCGGTCTACCTGGAAGAGGCAGCACCACCAACTCGATACCGAAACTTCCCCCACTGAATGCACCTGATCCACACGATGCTAATGGTTCTTCAAGCGTCACCGTATCAAATTTTAACACCGCGACTCTTCCAATGCGTCCAGCTCCAGCTGGACCTCTACCACCACCACCCAGAAAACAATCAGAAGATAACAGCCATAAAGAAAGTCGACGCCAAGCAACCTTTGGCAATGGCTTATATGGCTCGGGCTATGCAGCTCAAGGTGCATAAATTCTATTCCCATCATAATGCATTGACATATTTACACAAACTTTTCATATCGTTGTGGAGCGAGAGCATCTTTTCGGCGTATTTATCAAACTCTCAATCAACAGGCATATCTGATCTGGTGACGAATCTGCTTGCTGACTTCGTCTCAAATCTTCATATTGTGTGTCTATGGATATGGAAAATCTTCTTTGTAGCAATTGGGGGATTGTTGAATGTAGTCTAGGTAGCATGGTTTGAATCCTGTGAATCTGGGTGATGTGGGAGATACAGATGGATGGATGGAAATACATTAAAGATAGTGGATCATCGGAATATATAGCTAGCTCTGTAGCGGACAGACTCGGGAATATGTTGTAGGACGTTTTATTATATCATTCTAAAGAATATATTGTTTGTCTTGGGACTTCTTGGCTGATGGTAGATGATATTCGAGAAAGATTACTTGTTAAAGAAACCAAGTGTCAGGTATCATTAGTCATCATGTATGTGGGGTTGCAGTATGGACCTCCTCTACCCCCACCCCACTTCCCATAGATGATCAAGAAAGGAGACTTTTAATAACTTCCAATTATTTTGTTTTTCTGTGTACATGCAATGCATATCTGCCCATTCCATTCTCTATTACCAAAGTTTCTTCCCTCGTCTTTATCTTTAACTGTAACTCGAAAAAGTATAACCGCATCACGGAACCTTCCGAACGTTACCTCGATATCTTCATATCGAAATTGTAGGAGGGCGTTCGGTATGACGGCACGTGCATCGTTGGAAGAGATAAAAGGCGGGAGAGGGGCAGGAATTGGAATGGGGGGGAGAGGGGAAGAAGATTAGGAGATTTGCTCCGCTGGGGAAGGAGGGATTGGGGGGAGGAGAAGTGGATGGGGTGAGAAGGTTGCGAGGCATTGTTTTTGATATGGATGGGACTTTGTGGTGAGCTGTTTCTTTTTGTTGGTCGTTTCTTGTTTGCTATATGGATTGAGGTCTTGGGGGGGGGGGAAATAGGGTAAAACCAAGGTTGAGGGGT
>JANPYM010000010.1:293009-434814 GCA_025890175.1 Ciborinia camelliae
GGGGGGGGGGGAAATAGGGTAAAACCAAGGTTGAGGGGTGAAGGGATCCTTCTCTGAGGGGGAGAGAAACGGCAATGAGGTTGATGCTCTTTTTGTTCGAAGTATCGAAGTCAACTAGGAAATGATTATTTGGGGTTGTTTATGTATGTTTTTGTTGCATTATTATATTGGGCATTCTGGATTCTGAAGTCTAAAACCTGACAAGTTGTTGGGCTTTGTGATATGAAAGAAGAAGTTGGAACTTTGGAACCCAAGTCCCTTGGTTACCAAAGCTTGAGTTATGTGATGTATTATTTGAAACGGGCTGCAAAAGTATTATTTTTACCAATGAGTAACCACTCATAATCTTTGCACCCTCTTGCAAGTATCTGCACCAAGAATAAGTATATTTTCGATGGCCAACACTCCATCTCAAAATATTTATTTTGCTCTAACAAAGTTAATACATCGATAATAATCCTTTTAACGTACTGACTTCTTCAACAGTGAACCGCAGAACTACATGTATGTACAGTATGGACCACACTCCCTTGCACTCTAACCCCATATCGTCATTCCCATTCCTTCCTGACCCCCACCATAGGTTCGGCCAGATGCGCAACGCCCTCGGAATAGACAAAAGTATCGATATCCTCGAGCACATCTATTCCCTCCCCGTCTCCGAACAAGAAGCTGCTCATGAGAAAATTCGAGCTATAGAACGCGAAGCCATGCTCACCCAAGTTCCACAACCCGGTATTTCTGTTCTCTTATCCCCCCATTTGCCGTCCTAATAACTCGAAACCAGGTCTGCAAACCCTCTTCACCTACCTCACCACCCTAACCCCCACCCTCCCCCTCGCAATCTTAACTCGCAATCACCCACCCCCCGTACACCACCTCCTCACAACTCATCTCCCAAGTACCCCCTTTTCCCCTATCATAACACGCGAATTCCATCCTCCAAAGCCTCATCCCGCAGGAATTCTCCACATAGCACAGGAATGGAATGTAGATCCCCGAGATACGATTATGGTGGGCGATTCGATTGATGATATGAAAGCTGGGTTTGCGGCGGGAGCGGCAACTGTGTTGGTGGGTAATAGTGTTAATAAGGAGTTATGGGAGCATGAGTTTACGGATTTGGTAGTGGAGAGGTTGGATGAGTTGGTGGAGATTTTGGAGAGGGGGTTTGTAGGGAGGGTTGAGAGGGAAGGGGGTAATCATCCATGAGGAGAGAATGGGAGAGAATGGGATTAGTATAAATATCGTTATTATTATAACGGTGGACTAGAGATGCTTTCAAGATGAGTATAGAATATTATTATACATAACCCTCGCAATAAATCGAAAAAACCACTTCCAAGACGCAGAATATTAGTTTAGATATACCAATTCACCCCCTGCCAGCAAATAGCTCTCCCTCCTTCTCCTACACTCGTCACCTATCCATCTTCCCATCCCCTTTCCCTCAACCCCCCTTACTCATACGCACCACTCCCACGTTCATTCGCCGCCAACGCTGTCAAATTTCTATTCCCAACCTTGAGGAGTGTCTTCTCGTGCGGAATCGCATCGATCATCTCATCCGGCAATCCCAAGGTATCCTTAATGACCTGTTTTGGCGTCAAGGCTATCCATTGCGCCACACTAATATCAGTAAAAACGGGCTGTTGCAAGACTTCCAAAAACACGACATCTTCCGTTCCCGTGTTCTCTATATAGTGCGTGTTACTCGCGGGGATGTATCCCACGTCTCCGGCGGTGTAATCGAAGGTTCCCGACGACGAAGGCGCCGCGTAGATGGTGATACGTGCGGATCCGGCGAGAAAAAAATTCCACTCGTCGCTGGTGAGATGCCAGTGCATTTCGCGCATGGCGCCCGGTTCGATGGTTACGAGTGCCGCGGCAAAATTCGAGGCGATGGGGAAGGTGGTCGTGTCGATTATTTTTACCGAGCCGCCCGGGACGATATATGGTTCCTGTGGGGTCGGGGAGTTAGTCACTGTCTAGCAAGGAAAGCTTTGGAACGATAATGAGGATATTGAGGAATCAAAACTTCATCGGGAATGCACATGATGAAATGGAGAAAGGGAGTTTGAGATTGGGGAATAGAATCAGGTATTGAGAATAAAGGGGTTAGTGAACCGATCAAGCATACTTGTTGGGAGAAATGGTAGGTGTAGGAATCTTTTTGAGGGAGGGGACCGGCGGCGCTGGTTTGGTTTTGAATGGAGATATTGGCTGGGGCGGGGGTGCCGTCAAAGATGTAGAGTTCGTCCGAGGAGCGGAGATGGTCGAAGGAGGAAATGGGGGTTTGGAAGTTTTTGGAGAGGACGGATTTAGGGTTACGGAGAAACATCTCGGAGACGAGAACTAGGGTTGTGGGTTAGTGGTAGGGTATTAAGGAACGCTTTCCCAGGAAAACGAGGAATCAAAGTTGTATGAAATGGAAGAACTTTTTGTGCTTACAAGTTTCATATTCGGAGAAATCTCCTTGGTCGAAGATCAGTAGGAATTCACAGCCCTCGTCCAAAGCTTGGATAGAATGTGGGACGCCGGCTGGGAAGTACCAAACATCGCCTGCGCCGATATCGTCGATGAAACTTTCTCCCTTCTCATTAACCGCAGATAGTCGTACACTCCCTTTTAGCATTAATGACCATTCATTTGCGGTATGCCAATGTAATTCCCGATATGCTCCTGGTGCTAAACGCATGTCTACACCAGCCATTTCAGTTGCGATAGGTAATTGATGTTTGTTTTGTTGTCTTGCCCATCCGGATTTCTTGCCACTGCCTAATCTGTTATGGGACAATCCCATTGGCCATTGTGCTTGTGGAATATCACCACTATCTGTTCCCGGCGGAGCGGAGAGATCTGGGTTCAATTTCTGATATTCATAGGTTTCTAAGGTAATGTTAGATTTTTATTGTTTCGGTGGTGTTTCTTTCTTGCGAACTTACGTGGCCCGGGATCGGTTTCGCCCGCAGATCCTCGAATAGGTTGTGGATTTTTGACGCTATTGAAGTCCAAATATAGACCTAGGTCTGCATCTGCATCCTGGCCAATGACCATAGGGTAGTTTGACACTATGGCAGAATCTCCACCAGAGACAGCAGATGCCTTTGCAACTTCGCCCAGTAATGATTCATCTCCATAAAGAGAGCCGGTAGCGGCAGTAACTTTAGGCACTGGTACAGATACACCACCCACAGCTACTGATTGTTCGCCATAGCTCATCTGAGGTATAGGTGCAGGAGCTGCAAGAACTGCTGGGAGAAGTCCAGCAGCTGCAAAAGAACTGAACAGGCGAGTCACCGGATGCATCATGAATGAATGTTTGATTGTCCTCTGATTAGAGGGTACATACAGAGATATCGTCTGTAGTTATATACTTTTATAACCCATGATGAGATTAGCTTCACCATGCAAGGATGCAAGGGTGCTAGAAGCATCTAGCTTTCTGAGCCATGGCTAAATTGCTAGCAACATTGTCTGTAGCCAAACATAAGTTGTTTGAGAGCGTTATGGCATTACGAAATCCCGATGGAGAGACCTGCAGATGTAAACAGTGTGCAACTCGATTAGACATGAAGATTGAGTAATCAATCAATGACGTGGAGGCGTAGATATGTGTAACCACCTGTCTAGTTTATCAATCGCAAGAGGTCTGCCGAGTACCTTGGCAACTATCAAGAAAGCATGACAGTACATGATTCTGATAAACCTTTCGGGTAAAATTGGAATGCAATGCAAATAGAAGAATAATTAGAAGTTTTACCGGGCAGCTATACCAGTGGGCACGAATTCATGGAACGCTCGCTGCCCAGCTTCCAAAATCCATGATTATTCCAATTTTTTAATTGATTCCGTTTAAATTGCACAGTCTTATTGTCTGATTTGTTTTGAATGATTCGGTTAGGTTTGGGGGGGTGAAATTAGATATGCGAGCATACCTATCGTTATATTCAAATTTCACGCCGTTTTATGACTGCGTACACCCGTTTGTGCTACTGAGACTAAGAAAATCAAGCTTCAGTGCCGTGCCACCACAGGGGGATCAATTAAGACCATGATGCTTGAAGCATGAAGATAGAAAGAGACGAAGATCATCGCTTGGTCGTTTCCCGTTAACTTCGGGATGAAGGAGAAATGAAAGGATAGGACGATATGCGCATGCAGTGTGCCTCGCTGACCTTCGATATCTACTTAACAAGGTCATATATTCGTAATGGGTACACCAACCAGGAGCTGTGCAGGTACGAAAGCGTTAAAGAAAATGATCTGATTACACAGCCAGTGGCTGCTTAGAAAACGTGGAGACTAGTCACCTGCAAGACTTGGCAATCTGAGTCTGAGTTTTTGGTAAAAAAGCTTGTATTCGGCCATGGAAGAGTTCTTTGAAGAATTGGCAAACTACCACTGGCTACTTGGCTACTGCACATCCGATGTACATAGGTCATGCATCCCGAAGTTATCTCCATGTAGTAGAATTGATATTGCCGACTATTCACGGTCTACCAATGATTGGGTATTACGCGTAATGAAGAGAGTACAGTAAACGGTACGGAGTAAGTAGAATTGATGTACTCTATCAGTTTGGGATTACGCGTAATGAAGAGAGTACAGTATCGGTAAAGTATACATAATCTGTTGTGAGGCCTGAGTAGCAGAGAAAACCTAGTAGTTCGGAGAAAAATATACTCCCCAAAAAAGAGAAGAGTCATTTATTACTCGAGTATATAATCTTACATGTAATCTTACACACACAAATATATACTGTGCATCGTACGGAGTACATTCATCCTATCAAGCCTTGCCAAGCAAAAGATGAATGGAGAAACAGGACAGGGGGAAGAGGCATAATGCAGCAAGGTGAGATATAGTATACTGGTGATCCGGATGATGTGATTGGTTGGTATGAAGGAGCCTGATATACGATAGACACAGACAGTCACACATTTTTTATATGATGTATGTATGTTTTGTTGGTACATCTTAATGCATGAATTTTATTGTGATGCTATATTGAGATCCAGGTAGTAAGATTGAGAATGACGGTCTCCAGCTAATTTTGATAGATAGTTACATACCTAAATAACATATGATATAATTGAGTATGGGGATATGTAATCAGTCAGCCATAGTTTTCCGACCTTTCAGTTTCATCACTATATCATTTCAAACTCATGCCACTTGGCAACCAAATTCTATTCACATTAACAAGCATCTAAACATCAAGACAAAATGCAACTACATATTCTTAATTTATAACAGGCAGTCAAGAACAACAGTCTACGTTCATCAGCTAATTTGATGGCATAGTTTTCCCTCAAACTCCATATGAATTTTTCACTTCAACCAAAAGATTTCTCCGTCATCCTACACCACCCTAAATTCACGAACCATTGCACCTACGCAACCAGTTTCAACCCACTCCCGTTCTTACCAACCTCACAAACACCACATACTGTGCATACAGTACCCTTATATTTAGCTTGATATTTGCTACCATCAAATGCACAGACCTCAAATGAAGAGCCAGAGTAGATGGGTGTATGTGAGGCAGCACAGACATCGAATTCGGCAAATTGATCAAACTCGATCTCGTGGGTATCATTGGGGTTGCGTTCACATTGTGCTTTAATCTTACGAGCCTGAATATCTTGTTAGTGCAAATAATTTAATTGTGGTAGGGGGTTGCTTACATTCTCAAGAACCTTAGCACTTCCGCCGTTTGCCAACATTCTGTTAGCGAAACTTAACGCGGAGTTATAGTTCTTGCTGGTATAAGCCAACTTCATCGCACTTGTCAAAGCCAATTGTCTATGAACAACTTCCAACTTGGGAATAGTAAAGTAAGCCGACAATTCCAAACTGCGCTTGAGTTTCTCTGGTGATTTTGAGATTTCATCAGCAGTTCCAATCTTCCGCCTTGAAATCTCGATCGCCATTGCTATACTGTATTCCGATGCAGTCGTGATGAGTTTCTTTGCCTCTGACACCTCAGAGGCAGTTGAGACGGCGTTCACAAGTAGAGCATGAAGAATGCCCTTGAAGATCGTAGCACCATCTTCGAGCTTATTTTGTCGCATAGCATCGTATCCTTTCTGCAGGTCGACGGTTGCTAATGATTCAATGTCTCTAGGAATGATAGGAAGAACTTTGCGGGGATCCGTCTCATCCACTGTTCGTCGAACATAATTAACCAAAGGTGGAAGACTTGCGGATGCTGGGAGGTATGTTTTTGATGCTTGGTAAATTTCCAAGAATCGGGGTTTCAAAGGCTGGAAGTTAACAGCGCCAAGTTGACGATTGAGTAATTGCATAGCAGTTTCGAAAGAACCACCAGCGACGTGGTCGGCAGCGATAGGAGAGTTGCGAGCCCATAAATCAGCCTCACTACTACCGGCACCAGCCTCTGCACTATCAACATTGACGAAGTCACTCTCAACCTCTGGAACAATATCATCACCCATGTCCCATCCTGCGGCATCTTCGTCATCATCGGCTTCAATGAGAGCGCCAGTCTTAGTTTCATCATCTCCAGCTTCATCGAACCCGAATCCATTTCCAGTAGCAGAAGGTTCATCTTCCAAGGAAAGACCTTCAACTTGACCAAGCAGAGCCTTTTCGAAGAAAGATTGCGAAGTTGCCTTTGTTGGCCAGTTTGCCTTGAAAGTGGAGACGACAGGTTTGGGAGGAGTAAGTGGAGATCCAAGAGAGGGTAATGTGATTTGTTCCTCGGTGAGGCCTGTAGCCTCGAGAATAGACTCGCATTCCTCCGTAAGGCCATGGGACTTTGCGGTCATGTAGGCGAGTGGATCTGACCTGGATTAGTATATTGCGTGAGAGTATTAGAATGTTTCATGTAAACTTACAAAGATCAATTTCCTTGAACATCTGTACCCTGTCTTGAACATCTCCGAGGTACAATGCGTTCTGGAAGCGGGCAGTAAAGTCACCACGATGTTCCGCAATCTTGGCCATTCTTGTTAACTTTGCCTCATCTCCAGTGGCTAGATATAAGAATGATAATTTGTCAAATTGTCGTAACTTTTGATATGTCATCTCGACAATCTGGTGATTACCATGGGCAAGGGCCTCGGCAGCTAATCTTGACCACAACTTTGGTCGATCTAATTGTTTGGCCATCTCCACGGCGACTTCCAAGTTACCACACTCGATCGCCAATTCGAATCGAGTTTGTGGGTCTTGTACGAATTGCAAAGCAATCTCGGGATAGCCCTTCTTTTGCAAATATGAGATGATACTTTGGCCAACAAGACTGGAGTTCTTGATGATTTGCAACATCTCCTCATAGTTTCGCTTAACAAGGGCAAGCTTGAAACGATACTCGGTAGGATCAATATTCAAAATCTTTGGTTTTGCATTTCGGTCCAAACAGTACATAGTGCGTGCTTTGACCCTAACGAGGTAGACGGTCTGATCAAGAGTGCGAACAATGCCATTATCTCCGTTCAACAAGGTGTATTTGATGTGGTTCAAGGTCGAGTAAAGAAGGACGCCTGCATCATCCCAGGTCGCACTCTTGATGCGTATGGTTTCGTGAAGGGCGCTAACTTGTTCTAAAGATTTCGTAACAATCGTTACATTATGTTTGCTCAAAAGAGCCGCGTATAAACCATCGTTAGACCACACGACATACTTAACACCCGAGACAGCAAGTTCGGTAATTGCCTTCTTTTGCTGAATGTCATATAGATGAACAGCGGTGGGTGTGATCAACAAAAGGTTACCAGTTCCGCCAAAGTAGATATCGGTGGTTCCATTTGGAGGCTTAATAGTCTTGGTGATAGAGTTTGAAAGATCCTTGATATCAATCTGTTGAGTTGTAGCATTGAAGACAGCGAATCTATTTCGTGCTACAAAAACTGCAGAAGTACCTTGGCCTCGCTTCGTATCGTTTGAGTCCATTGAACCAGCCCCATCTCGGGGGAGATTAATAAGTTCATATGAACCACCATCTGCAGGTGAAGTAACCAAGACAGCTCTTTCTGCTGGGTTGTAGGAAAGTGATCTAGGCGGAACCCAGGGGCTACCGAGTTTCTTCAGCGTCAATAGTGTTGGACTTTCGATGTTCTTTTGGAAATCATAAGATTTGACATGCTTATCCTTGGTGATATAGAAGATATTGTTCTGGTAAAAGGCAGAAGCTGGGCGTTCTCGCTCAAGCTTGAATACCATGACACCATTATCGTGGCCAGCAGCGAAAAGGTTTATCTCAGGATGAGCTGCAATGACCCAAAACCTATCATTCTCCCGCTTGAATGACTGCACTGATGTACGCTTATTGAGATCCCAAACTCGGATGGTTTTGTCTTCGCCGACTGACAAGATCAGATCTTGATGAGGATGGAATAAGCATCCCGATGCATTTTGGAAATGTCCCCGGCAGGTATCGACCTCCCACGCTTTCGTTTCGCTCATTCGCCATAGTTTAACGAGTCGATCATCACCAGCAGATACAATCAGGGGTAACGTTGGATGGAAAGCTACCCAATTGACACCTCTGTCGTGACCCTCGAGCACGAATTTGACTACTGCATCGGTATTTCCAAACATATCCGCTTGGGCCTGGTTCCCTCTCGACATTTGGTCTTCGAAAGTCATCGATGTTGGCGCCGAATGCTTCTTTCGCAAGCCTGAAATATCCCAAACTCGAACCGATTGATCAAGGGATGCAGATACTACCAAATCGTCTTTAGGATGGAATTGGGCGCACATTGTATAATGATTGTGACCGGTCATTGTGCAAACTGAAAAGACGATTAGCACTATATACATATACAATGTTGAGCATTTCCAGCTTACTTAGAGAGCGGTTTTGCCAGTTCCATATTCTAATAGTTTGATCATCCGAACTGGAAATGATCCAAGGAAGCTCATGATGAAAGAAGACTGTGCGAACATAATCTAAATGACCATTCAAGGTAAACAGACATCTGCGAGTCTGCAATGACCAGACTTTAATCTTGTAATCATCTCCACCGGAGACAAAGAGGGGTTGTGTCTTGTGGAAATCGATTCCTCGAACTGGCCCATCATGCTCCTCGAATCTATCAATCAATGTTCCCATACGATAATCCCATAGCTGAATGGTCGAAGAATGTAAAGAAACTAGAATCCATGGCCTATGATAATAGTTAGGTATAGTTGCTGCGCATTGTCTTTGTGGACGAACCGTTTAGGATGGAAAGCAATGCCTTTTGCTCTGGATGATTTTGACTCAAACTTATGTGCACATCAGTACTATATCCCCCATGACTGAAAACCTAAGTCAATAGGTATGGAGTCGCGACATACCTTCGTCAGCATCGTAGGGGAGGAATTAGAATTGGATGCCATGTTGACCGACGCTTTGGATAACGAACAGCCCTACACTTTGCGCATCAAGTAACTAGGCGAATTAATTAGTCTCCTCCTAATGTGACACTTTCGAATTTCTAGTGCACAGGATTCGGAGAAAGGCGTAAGAAGAGAAGGTATATCTGGTTGTTCGTTTGGAAATTAAGGTAAAGTACAGGAGGATAGGTATGGTATTGAGTTTGGAAGCGTGCCGGTGTTGAAATGCGACGTTGCGGTTTCCCACAATTCAGGCATCCATACATTACATGGCGAGGCTGCCACCCAAATGAACACCAAAGCTTCACCAGCCACAGAAGCTTGAAAGGGTCCTTGAGCCACCATAGCTAATTTCTTGGTTGGAGCTCTCGATAGTGGAAATCTGTCCCTTGGGGATAATGCGATAAGACCTCAATTTTGGTCAGCCTCGTGTATAATTCTTGTACTTTGCGAGTATACTCTGCCTGCGAGTAAGGAAACAGTTTTAGTCATTTGATTTCTATTATTCGCTCTACACATGTCTCAAATTCAATCATACCTCATAAAGTTTATATTGTCTTGATCTGCCGCGGACAACAGCTTTAAGTTGTTCGTCGTCAATTAGTCTTCAAGATGGGAGGCTTCAAATTGCCATGGGGACTCTCAGGAGCTCTACTGGCATCTACATATCTTCATTCCATATGCGTTACTGCTAGCCCATCCATCAATGTTGGCTTGCAAACATCCTTTCCCTCAGCCCCATATCTCCTTGAACTACTGTATGTTCAAGTCCTCTGGGAGTATCTTTCAAGCAATGCTGATTCATATGTAGAGAAACAGCAGCAACTGAAAATGTTTCCTCATACTTCCCTCTTCTTGACCGAATTGCAAATGGTTATTTTGCAAAAGCTTCCACCGATAAAGATCTATATGACAAATTTATACAAGTTCTCCAAGAAGATGGACATATGGATGTTGAGGCACTTTCATCATACCAGCTTGCATTATCTATGAGAGTGGCTGCACCCCGTATTGAAGCCCAATTTCAATATTACCATACAGCTGCAGAGGCCTCAATAAAAACAGAGAAAGATTCTTCCTGTCCAACGTGGGTGCTTTTTGACGGGCACCAATATTGTACACCAACATTAGATGTGCCTCGTGGGATAGTGACCGGCGATTCGTGAGTCTGAAATGGCCGGGTGAAAGACTCAAGGGACTAATCTTTAACTTATAGACAAACGCAAGAACTACCATTCGACTATGTTCTCGGGAATCCCGCCGGACCCCATTCAATTTTATATGCTGATATAACATCCCCGACATTTGGTCAGTTCCACAAGACGTTGGTGAAAACTGCTCGTGAAGGCAAAACATCTTACCGCCTCCGTCACAGGCGAGCGATCGATTCCGGCTCGAATAAGCCTCTCATAATTCCGGGCTACGGTGTAGAACTCGCTCTTAAAAGAACCGATTATATTGTGATTGACGACCGCAAAGATGATGATGATGAAGCACCTAAACCCAAAACCGAGACTAAAGTTAAGTTTGAAGATGAGGAGGTAGCGGATCTCAAGCCCCTCTCCACATCAGAGCTCTCTTCTCTTGGCCTCAAAGCATCTAGTTTCATTATGCAGAGTGACAAACCGTTTGACTCCCTCATCAAGCTTTCACAAGATTTCCCAAAACACTCTAGTGCTATAGCTTCCCATAACGTTTCTTCCGACTTTCTTGCGGAGCACAATTACAACCGTGGCAAACTGGTCCCCGCTGGCGTCAATGTATGGTGGATGAATGGTGTGCAGATAAACGAGCGTCAGGTTAATGCTATAAGTATGCTCGATATCTTACGGAAGGAAAGAAAATTGATCAATGGTGTTCGCGATCATGGCTTGACAGGACCCGAAGCTGTCCAATTACTTTCCCATTCCATTATTTCCGAGGCAAAGAGTGATGGGGACATTCAAAGATTTGATTGGAGAGATAAAATCGAGGGCGGCAGTGTTATAATGTGGTTGAATGATATCGAGAAGGACAAACGCTACGCAGACTTCCCTGTAGTTCTTGGTGCTTTACTGCAAAGAACGTATCCTGGCCAGCTACCTTCAGTCCGAAAGGAAATCTTCAATTTAGTTGTACCAGTGGATTTTAGCATACCGGTAGATGTTGCCCTCGTTGCTGAAACCTTAGCAAGTTTCGTCAAACGGAAGTTGGTCCTCCATATTGGACTTGTTCCCATTACGAAATCCCCAGCTGCTACGGAGCAAGCGAAAGTCTTGTACCATCTTCTAGACGTTTATGGACTTTCTGGAGCTATTGCATATCTTGAGGCTTCCCTCATAAATAACGTTTTTAGCCCTACCCAAAAGGTTTTTGAAGCCGCCATCGAAGGACGGGAGGTTCGAGCCGAGAAAGTAGCTATTTCTCTGGAAGATTTGCTGAAATCTGATCTTTACAATGATCGAATCGACGCCTCTAGCCGCTGGACCACAAGACTCTCCGCAAATAGCGAAATTCCGCCAGTCTTTGTGGATGGAGTCGCGCTCCCTAGAGTCGAGAATTGGTTGCAAGCAACGGTCCAGCGCCTCACTGCAGACTTGCAAGTTATTCAACAGGGAGTATTCAACGAAATATTTACCCAGGATTCGTACATTCCAGACTTCTTCCTCTCCGAAGCAACAGCACGAAGAAATGCCCTTATAGTCCCAGAAAGCGATAAAACTCTCAAAATAATCGATGTTACCACTCTTTCAAAGCAGCATGGCGATGTGCTGTCCAGATTACCCAAGATTGGAGCAGACTCAGCATCCCGTAAGGAAGATTGGGCTCACATGATTTTGGTGGCAGATTTGTCCTCTGTTTCGGGTTTGGACCTTCTTTTAGCTGCGGCTAAGTTTCAGGAATCTGCTCCATGGCTTGAAATTGCCATCATACATAATCCTTCTAGTGAAAAGGAAACATCTGATTTCAGTACTCTTTTGTTTTCACATGTCCAGAAGAGGTCAGACGAACCATTTGTAAACGCTCATGATTTAAATACTTTAGCGAGCCCCGAGGGACTCGAACTGGATCATACCACTAAAGACTCCGCAAAAACTTATTGGAAGACCGCCAGTTCATTGATCAAATCTGCGGCTTTATTACCAGGTGAAAATGGCATCTTGCTTAATGGGAGACTTGTTGGACCAATACCCGTTGGATCTGAATTTAACCAAGAAGACTTCGAGCAGTTGACCTCTTATGAACGCAGCAAACGTATAGTTCCAGCTTATGCTGCCATGAAAGCTCTCGGTTTGTCGGATAAGATTATCGATCCCTTAGCCGGTGCCAAGATTTCTTCGATGGTGGCGCTCTCATCTGTATCGGACACACCTGATGGCATATTTGAGGTGGCACCAACTAACAGGATCAGTACATTTGACACTTGGAACTCTTCTTATACAGCCATTGAAGCCGGAGATCCATCAACTGCAAGTATACACATGACTGTTGCTATTGATCCGGCAAGTGAACAGGGACAAAAGTGGGTTCCGATTGTAAAGGCCATTTCCGAGCTCGAAGGAGTCTATCTCAAGATGTTTTTGAATCCACAAGAACGTCTCCAGGAACTTCCAGTCAAGAGGTTTTATAGATATGTTCTAGAGTCAAAGCCTACTTTTGATAACGAAGGTGCTTTAATTGCGCCTCGCGCCTCATTCACCGGCGTACCACAGGAAGCATTGTTAACTGTCAAGTTGGATATACCACCCGCGTGGCTTGTGGCACCCAAAGTTTCTGTTCATGATCCGGATAACATTAAGCTCAGTTCCATCAAGTCTGATGTAGACGCTTTGTATGAGCTTGAACATATTCTTATCGAAGGTCACTCCCGCGACATGCCATCTGGTAGTCCTCCTCGTGGAGCACAGCTTATTCTAGGAACGGCGAAAGATCCACATTTTGCCGATACCATCATTATGTCTAATCTCGGGTACTTCCAATTCAAAGCAAATCCAGGATTCTACAAGATTGGTCTACAGAGCGGGAGGAGCTCTGAAATCTTCGAGATAGACAGTATAGGCTCAAAAGGGTGGGCTCCTGTTCCCGGCGATGAGTCCACTGAGGTTGTTCTTATGAGCTTTCAAGGGGCTACTTTATATCCTCGTCTTTCCCGCAAGCCGGGTATGGAGGATGAAGATGTCCTCGAGGCCAAGGTCGGCTCACCGATGGATTACGTCTCTCGTGGACTCAATTTTGCGCAAGGTATCTGGGGTAGCAAGACGAAAGCTGCTGCCGCAGTGGAGGAACAAGCCGATATCAACATATTCTCTGTTGCTAGTGGACACCTCTATGAGCGCATGTTAAACATCATGATGGTCAGTGTCATGAAAAATACCAAGCATACGGTCAAATTCTGGTTTATTGAGCAATTCTTATCTCCATCTTTCAAGGATTTCATTCCCCACCTTGCCGCTGAATATGGCTTCAAGTATGAGATGGTTACATATAAATGGCCCCACTGGCTCCGAGGACAAACTGAGAAGCAACGTGAGATCTGGGGTTACAAAATTCTCTTCTTGGATGTCCTCTTCCCATTATCTCTTGACAAAGTTATTTTCGTGGATGCAGATCAAATCGTCCGTACAGACATGATCGAACTCGTAAATCATGACCTCCAAGGCGCACCATACGGCTTCACTCCTATGTGCGACAGCCGCACCGAAATGGAGGGTTTCCGTTTTTGGAAGCAAGGCTACTGGAAAAATTTCCTTCGTGGTCTGCCATATCACATTAGCGCCCTATACGTTGTAGATCTCCGCCGCTTCCGCCAAATCGCCGCTGGAGACCGTCTTCGCCAACAATATCAATCTCTCTCCGCCGATCCAAATAGTTTATCAAACTTAGATCAGGATTTGCCAAACCACATGCAACAGGTTCTTCCTATTCATAGTCTTCCACAAGAATGGCTATGGTGCGAAACGTGGTGTAGCGACGAAAGTCTTAAGGAAGCGAGAACGATTGATTTGTGTAATAATCCCTTGACGAAAGAACCGAAGTTGGATAGGGCAAGGAGACAGGTGCCGGAGTGGACTGTGTATGATGATGAGATTGCGGCAGTGGATAGGAAGAGGAAGGGGGTGAATGGGAATGGTAATGGGAATGGGGAGGCTAAGAATTCTAAGAGTAGAACATTGGAGGAGGTGGATACAAAGACAAAGAAAGATGAGTTGTAAATGAGTTATGGTTAGTGTGTGGATATTCATATGAATGTAGAATATTACTTGATTTGTTTTGATGTTTTGTTGGCTTGCTTGCTTACTTTGATGGATCTTTGCTCTTGCTTCTTTCTGGGTATTGTCAGAAGTCAAGTTGCCCAATTATCCTTGGTTTGAGATACTACAATGTCTGTTCCTTTTTGACTTTTCTACTGTTTGTTTTTGACTGCTTGATCTGATCCATCTCAATAAAGAATATATTGGCTATCACCTTGTTTCCTAAAACAACTTCAAAAAATTATTGATTGCAGTCTGCAGATTCCTAGGGCTAAGTTTGTATTTGGTCTTGCTCTCCCTATGTTATCTCTGACAGTACTTTCTGGAAGGTTATGTCTTTTTGTGTTGTATTACAGAAAAGATTGAGCAGAAAGCTTTGTTACAGGATTGCAGGTGTAGAATATAACTTATCACTTTAGTGTTCTAGAGACTTCTGGCAATAACTATGAATCTCAGAAAACTTGAATTTAAGTATTCACCCAACCAATTATTCAGGAATTGAATGTCAATCTGGATGCATCCTATTGCTGCAAAAGGTCTTATTGTGGTCAACTTATCTCGGCTATTTTAGCGTTGTATAGATGAGCAGCAATGCCACAGCAGCTAACTTAATATTTAAAGCTCTATAGACACCGGAAAGTCCCTACTTTAACAATCTCCAAATTGAATTTACTGTGATTAATACCACTATTACGTTTTCAGACTTTGGAAAGTAGATTCATTAGTTTATGGATTAGAAGACGATCACTAATTATACCAAATACATTACCTCAAACTACAAAAACAAACTCATATATTCAAGTTTCAAAATAAAAGCATCTAAAAAATTCAGGATGTCTGGACTATCATTTTTTGTAAGTGCCCCCTTTCACTCCAAGGCTGTTTCAAGCAGCTCTTTAGGTTCTTGTAGCTAATTCTAATTACACCAGCCGTTCAATCAGGATCATCCCGATTTTCCAGCGGAGTTACGCACCGCCAAGACGAGGCACAGAAAGAGAGATGCGGAAAGTGCTAGTGAAACTATCGTGCTACAAGACCCTAGAATGAATCACAGTTACATGTTCGAAAGGGGGTGCCGCAAAGCTTTCTCAGGAATCTTCCGCCACGGAAACAAGGAGTTCCGTCTCATCGAGAACATGAATCCCGATATCCTTTATGATTTCTTTTTCGATATTCGACACAGCAGCAATACTTCAGAGCATGCAGACATTACACCCGCAGTCCGGGGTGTTCGCGAGACACCCAAATTCTTCTTTGTCAGCTGCGACTACCATGACCCAGAGCATGTTATCGTTCGCACATATCCCTACTTGAGAATCTTTGATTGGAATGAACAAGTGCATATAGATAATCTTAATCTCTTTCGGGAAGCGGCCATTACAGAGGCTTGCGGTGCGATTACTTTTGGCAAAGACGGTCTGCCTCTCAGCACAGATGACATTAAATCAATTATTCATACAGAAACTTCCATGGCACAAAAGACAAGGAAACAGAAGGTGGCTGCTACCACAGAAGCTTTGAATGAAGAAGAAGAGCGGAGTGTTGGAGAACCTTCGACTCATTTCGAGACTCAAAGCCAAGCTATGTCCGCTACCTCTATTCAGCCTGCAGCACAACCTTCCCAATTACAGCTCACTGCACCGCCATTTCAGCCTAGTAGCCTGGGATCTGAACCTTCTCCAGAATTGCTCGCACAAAGTCAACAACATGAATACCCGCAGGGTTCTCACCCTTTTCCAAACCAAGGAGCGATCCCTCAACCTGTTGAACAGAGCTACAATCAACATGCAATTCCTCAGCATGCTCCACACCCGGGCTTGAACCAATTTCAGAGTCAAGGACCTGATATTCATGAACATAATCAGCCACTTGGCTCCATGACATTCCAGAACCAAGAACATGAAATGCCTCAACAACTTGGTCAACAGCCTCACTTTAGCCAATTCCAAAACCAAGGATACACGCCTCAACATGATAAATCACATGACTATACCGCATTACAAATCCGTGGGGATACAATGCCTCAACATAATGGCCAACAAGGTTCCAACCGGTTCCGTAACCAAGACATTGTAGCTCCTCGACCGCTTCATGCTCTTCGACATTTCCAGCAATATAGGGAGCAAAGATACCGCGAATATGCAATCCTTCAACATGAACAACAAGCATCCAATCAGTATCAGCAAGGCGCTAGTAATGATGCCGTTGGTGGAGAAATAGCCTTCCAAGGCCCTTCAAACACAGGTTCTAGTCAAGATCAGCAGGGTGAGAGCGCGGATACCGACGGTGAGGAAATGGTTCCTCAAACCATCTTAAGCTCCATGAATGCACAAGACTTGGCAGATGCTTTCACCGATACTGACATGACTCTCACAAAGTTTTCGAATATGTAATTTTGAAGCTGAAGGTGGGATAGGCATTCGTGGAGTATTGTATACACTTTGGGATGAGGCTTTGCTTCTGGGATCAATGCGTTTTACCAATTAGTAATGGCAGTTTTGGGGAAAATTGAATGGAGAGAACAGAAAGATGATTTTAATCTGACCTCCTACTTTCTGCGGACGCGGTTCAGTTTTCAAGTTTTGCTTTTGTGCATTTAGGGATGACTTTCTGGGTACCAGAGGCCGAAAGAACTGAACGGTGTTAACATCAGGATATCAGCTATGAGATTCCTCGTATCGTATTGGGGAGAAATAATATATTACAATGCATAGTCAATTATCTAACCTAGTTCCCTGGTTTGAAGTATGCTGCAAGAGATGGTGGCTTGAACGTGTTGTTTTGTGCAAAAGTTTCATAATTCAAAAGATTTCTCCAGTTTATAATAATGATAACAAGCTCAAGAAGCTTCTTAGGCATTTTCAGAATCTCATTTTATCTCATAGAGAGGACTAGGTGAATTGAATGCCAGACTGTCCAACCATACTTGGCTCGAAGCGAAGTCCCGTGATGCTTCTTTGAGACAATCGCGAGATCGTTCATCCTTTCCCCTTTCTCTTTTCTTTTGCAACCATACTTCTCATACCTCTTTTTGAACCATCATATTTCAGGTTGCAAAACAAAACCAACTTTCTTCTCCTTTCAAAGGTGTGCTGAGAAATTGCGACTTGCAATTAATGCAATTTGGAGGTAGCTGTTCATCATCTGCCTCACCCTTGACCTTTGATCCTCCGATATATTTCAACCTCTGATGAGATATTTCTCAAGAATAGAGGACAGTAAAAACTCAGAGGATTGGTAGATATATATATTTTTTTAAATCTTCTTCTGTATCTGTTGTTGCTTGCTTGGTTGGCTTGCTGATGTTGTTAAGAAAACAGCAGTTTATCCTGACAGGAAACCGATTGTTATTAAGCCAGAGAACGACGAAAGAATCAAAACCAACCCACCAAACCGGAATTTTAACACTTGTCGTAGCCTTCGGTCATTCAAAGTATAACAAACAATCAACTTAGATCTCACAAATATTCCATCATCGATCATCGATACCGAGAAACACACCCCCGCCACTGAGGTACAAGTGCTTATTCAACACCAACCAACTCAGTTTACACGTATTCATCACAGACAACATCACGCAAACCTTCCTACTGATAGATCTACCAGTAGACTAAAGGAGTAAGTACAATCAACAAATCCAAAACCAAACTTCATGTGCTAACTTGCCGTCGAAGAATTCTAAAGTCTTTGTTAGTCTTAGTCTTCGATAGAAATTTTCCACGGCGTATGAATTTATACAACGTCAATATGGATATTGATAATTCACCGATGGTACGTAACTCATTGTACTTGATTCTACTCGAATCACCTAGCATAGATTGCACGCTCTTGGGTTATAAGTTACATACTGACTAGGATGTATAGGCCTACTTTGCCGCCCGCCCCTTCGCATCCCTCAATGCAATCCCTCATCCTAGCACTTTGACAATTGCACAGAGAGAAGATATCACTCCGGCCGTCGTAGGTCGCCCAGAGCCGCACAAGTTCATTCACCTTCACTTTAAATATACTGGAAACAGAAAATCTAAGCAAATTATCATGCACCAGTATCATGATTACAGTCGTCACAATTGGTATAATCAGGATGATATCGATAAACTCAACTTGTTTCGCATTACTGCCATTACATTGCACTTCGGTGTCGATATCTATGGGGGAGAAGAAAGGCACTGTAGATATCTTACTAAAAAGGAGAGAGCAGCGTGGTTCCCGAAATTGTCGGAGTTCGCTGTCGATAGCGAAATCGAAGACAAGGAAGAAAATCGAGTCATCGGGAATGGAGTTGAAGAAGACGGTAATAATGACGATGATGATGGCGATGCCGATGCCGATGACGATGCAGATGACGACGACAACGATGACAACGATGACAACGATGATGAGGATGATGACGACGACGACGACGACGATGATGATGATGATGATGATTCCAATGATGAAGATGGCATTCAGCAAGGTGACAATCGGCAAGGCGAGCCTGAGGAAAATGCTAATGAAAACTATCGAGGAGAATTTACTGAACATTGGCTAAACAATTCTGACACCGAACTCCTGACGGAATCGTTCCAGATGCTTGATACTTCGGCATCGGATCTCGATAATTCCTTTGATCCTGGAATCAGCACCGAGTTGTTGAATTTCATGCGTAATGAGGGTTGGGTTATATCCGATGATATGGCTCTGGCAGTCCATTACGAAAATCTTCCCAATGAGCCTCAAGAGTCCATTTTGGCCCAGCGAGCCAAGTCTCTGTAGCAATTGCAGTTGGGTACAACTATCTTCATGCTTGGATGTCGATCCGGAGCTTCCCCTTGAATTTAAGCCGACATCAGCTTCACGAAAAATACATGAGCTTGCCCTTCTGAGATTGTGTCAGCTGGGACTCCCTCCAAGACTTGACTCTTGAGTAAAGTTTGGGAAATATCTTCGATTTCTCTGGTGATTCAAGATTCAAGAATCGCAACCTGCATCTCCCGAATGCTAAATCAGTGACCCGTATTCGAAGATGATCTTTACACAAATGGGACTTAGGGCTTCTACATAATGAATTGACGCTGAATTTGTTCAGTAAGTTTTTCTTCTCCACGGATTTATTCTCGATGATAGTATGACTAAAAGATTTCAGTTTGCTCAATCATGCTTCTGGCGAAATTGGTCCAAACACTTCCTTGCCTTGGCATGGCATGTGGATGAGGATGGGACCGATGGGTTCATTACAGTTGGCCTCAAGCTATTGTTTTCTTTTTCTTTTCTTTCTTTTTTTCCCCATCGATGATATCCTTTTGAATGGATCCACTATCGAGAAATACTTCAATCACAAATATGGTTTCGTTTCGTTCATGGTCTTTCCATGGTCCTTCCATTCAAGATTTTGCGGAACGAAAGGAGAGGAAAGGGAAGATGAAAGCTGCTTCATGTTCCTTATCCCAAAGACGGTTGAAAAGATAGTTGATCATGTATGATTGGCTAGCTTGCATTGGTGGTTCCAACTCCCAAGCCCTCAAGGTTCCATCTTCTAGTTTGCCAGCTTGCAGATCAGATCAGATTAGATTATGAAGCTCATTAAAGAAAAAAGCCCCTTAAAAAATTGGACGCGTCACTTATGCTGGAGACACTAAGACACCAAGCTACCCTTCACTTGGCTAGCTACCGGGATAGTCGGGTAGTACGGTTCCTAGTCGGCAAAAGCGATTGCATAATGTCATACAATTTGGGAATAACTTCATTATAATTTTGAAGCAATTTGATGCAATGGTTAAAAAGTTCTTTTAAATAATACCGTAGTTAATTCGAAGTTGAAAGTTGAAATACCTTTGCTTTATCTTACCTGAACTAGGCAGGTCATGATGAAAACAAAACACGAGTAAATCAAAACCAAAATAAAAACCAAAATCATGCGAATATATTCGTACTGTATTTTCCTTACCTTATTTCACCAGAGGAATTATCGGTGGGTATTTTGAAATTATGCAACCAATCGCTTTTTTTGCCGGCTAGAAACCGAAGGAAGGTTTTGTCAAAAGCCAAATCTATGTCTACTCGTTATCAGATCTTTTCACTAGAGGAATTATAGGTGGGTATTTTGAAATTACAAGTATGCGATCACTTTTGCCGCCTAGAATCCGTCAACTGGTCAACTGGTACCGGTAGTCTGGGAGGTTCCGCAAGTTGAGCCGCGTCGGTCGTCTACTCCTTATCAGATCCTGTTTATCAGATCCTTTCTAAGTTTTCATCTAGTAATATTCTCCACTTCTTCCCATTTCAGTGGACCCTCATGACTAGCTTTACGGTTTCCTCCGTAGACTCTGCACAAATTTAAACGCGTTGAGCATAACTTTGAGCATGTTAGAGGTCATTAGGTTGGATATAGATTAAAGATCTTCCCGTTCGGTTCGCTCGGGTGATCTTCGCAAATCATTTTCGTTCGCTTGTTGCGAGAAATGTCAATTGGTACGTAACAACATGAATAACTTGCATAATTATCAATTTATCATACATGCCTAATTATACATAGTAATATTTAACTTTGCCCATCAAGGTTAAGACTTTCGACTTTTCGGCCAAGTGAGGCTTAGAAGTTGAAATTGACATGATCGGCACTAAAATTTAAGCATCCCTGCTTACCGCTTCCAGATTCCATAATAGTACACGGTACTTTTATACTTTTTCTTTTTAAGTTACGTCAAAAGTGACATTTGCCGTTGCGGCTCTCAGATTTAATTCTTTCATTAACAGACGAAAAAAAAGCTATACTAAAATATATACAGTGTGAGGTACTTGCTCTCTGTTATGATACAAGACTAGAATGTTTTCAAGGGCACGACAACGATTATCTTTCGGTATGTTGTCGCTCCAGTAAACTCGAAAACTCTCTAAGCAGCTGGTCCTCTACCGATCCAGATGCGGTAACTTCTGAACGGTCCTCGGCGCTTGTCAATGTTGTTGTATTGTCTGCCTGGTGCAAGTCCTTGTTGGTTGGTGGTGAAGTACAACCATCCATCCAAGATGGCCATGGTATCGGCAGCCTGGATTTGCCCGCCGCGGGCGAGTGTCTTGAGATTGTAGTTTGCAGCGGCGACTGGGCCGGAACCACCAGCTGGGACTCCATTGACCACATCGGTGACTTCAGATTGCTCAGTATCGGCGTATAAGATTGCGTTTTGCTATTTTTTAATGCGTTAGCGAGCGATTAGGCAGAAACGGTCGAGTCAAGGGGTACTTACAGAAGAAGCGCAGATGTATACTCGTCCTCGGTCATCGGCGGTGAATCCAGCTTGCTCGGATGGGAAGTTTCCTGGGTTCTGAATCACGGCTTCGATCTCGGCGTCGCTCAAGTTGGAGGTAAATGCCTCCTGGGACGCGTAGTACCAGTGGTTGGAAGCCTTGACTCCCCAGTAGACATTACCTCCGGTCAAGGCAATACCGTTGGTTCCAGAGTTAAGGAACGAAGAATTGGTACCCTTCCAGCTTCTGATGACTTGTCCATCGTACATGGAGATGAAGTGAGGATCGGGGGTGGAGAAGGTGCTGTTGAAGATATGTCTCTTGGTCTCTCCAGTCTTGAGGTTAAGTGTCGAGATGGAACCGTATGCCGAGTCTTCGGTGATGAAAGCATATCCGAGAGTGTTGTTGATGCGAATGTCGTTCAATTGGATCTTGACGTTGTATAGCTCTGGGGGATAGATGTAGTTGCGAATGAGCTCTCCGGTAGTGTAATTGAATGACATAACTTTAGCTCCGTAAGTTGTTGGCTTGGCACTAAAGTAAAGAATCAGCTAATATTCTTGCAATGATGAGAAAGCCACCAAGATCAAGTTCCTGATTGGCAGACGAGGTGGCAGACAAAGAAGCAGAAAAAGAAATATTAACTTACGCTCCATAAGGAACACCGCTATCAATAACCCAAAAGACGCCTTCGGCGTCCAAAACCACGTTCTGAACATTAACAAAGCATTCGGAAGCGTTCTGGCCCGTCGCACAGGTTTGCCATGCTTCCGAAGGCCATGGGACCTCAGTAGTGAAGCCGGTGGCCTTTGTAAGAGTCCAGGTCTGTGGCTCCATGTTTCGGGCATATGTGAAGAAAAGGTTGGACTCCAGGTCGACGGCCAATCCCGTTGGAGCGCGCACATACTCGTGAACGGCGTGCAACTCTGCTCCGATGACATCTAAATCAGCAGAGCATAGTCCGATGGTGGTGAGGTTGTTGCGCTGTTGTGATAATGGGACCGGGCAGGTTGTCGTTGCAGCGGCTGCCGTGGCGGCCAAGGCGGCTAAAAGGAGTAACATCTTCAAGATTGTAGAATAGTTCCGCGTGACAACAACTGCCAAAGAGACTTGATTAAGAATGAGCGTGTGTAGTCCAACATATTTTCAGGAGAATGTTGCCCTTATTTGAATGCGTATCTGAATCTTGTAAGCTCATGATAATGGGATGATCATGATGATGGCCATGATGATGGCAATACTGCGGCACTCAAAATCTTCGGTGGAGGGAATTTAAAGTTCATGATGAGGAGGACCCTCCCGCGCCACTGAAAAGCTTCGTTAAATGCGGAACTTGACTTGGCACTCACTTGGCACTCACTTGTCAATCACTTGTCAAGCACCTGTCTTAGGCTGCCTATCACCTGTCAAATGCTATTATGGAATCTGCCGTTATGTAAAGGCTCCGACGGAGAATACTTTGAAATTAGAATCTGTGGGTTTCAATATATCAAAAGCTCAACACCTCGACTTGGCAACCGCATGACATTGGAGAATTTTCTCAAATTGATTAAGGAGTAGGACCGGAAACCTTGGGATCATACCTGTAACTTTCTGACGAATCCGAAGAGGGATTTGTTGGTTCTGCGAACTCGTAAATTTGCTGCTATATTCTGCATGTAAAAGATCACTAATCGTTTTCTTGGATATTCCGATCTTCAGTACAATGGCTCCGGTTTGCGGCCGTTTTCTTCAAGCTATATTGCTATAGAGGAAAGTATAGTTTGCGTTCAAGTGAAGGCAAGGGCTCAGAGCGCAGATCCAATTGCCATCCCCTTCGTTCGTCAATAATGTTGCAAACCACCTTGTGTGTTACTTGAATCTAGCCCCCCCCGTCGCAACGTGTCAGCCTGTTTTGGTGTTAAGGGTGTTGATCAAATAGCTCAAGTGCGGGAATTGCTTTCTTGTCATTAGGTTTATTCTTGTGATTTGTTGCTAGTTGCTAGCTATGCTTTTGAGGAGGTAAATGATGAGAAAGTGGACAAAGAATGCAACGGAGAATATACGAATGCTCCACCGCTGAACATCACGATTCACGATTCACCACCAAGTTCCAAGTTCCAAGTTTCAACAAACCTCGCAAGAACTTTAACGTTTCCTTTGGAAAAGTTTCTGTATATCGTTCTCACATGCTAGGGTTCCCAACTTCCCAAATCAATATTCCACTTTCTCACCGTCTCCTGCCAAGATATTTTCCCTTCAAATGTTATCTCTTCTTCTAAGTTCTAAGTTCTCTCTCCAGAGTCTAGAGTCCAGACTCCCTGTACTTGGATCATCTGTACCTGCTTTCAAGGCAAGCTAGCCATGCTTCCTGTACATAATAGCCATTCCACAAGGTGCTTTTTGTGGTCGGATTCGCTGGAGACGTGGTGGATCTTTTCGATTTGTTGACCCTTGAATCTCGATGAGGGTTAGAGAACATTTCCACCATGCATGATGTGTGCCATTGTGCACTACTGCACTACTGCAGCCTGCAGCCTGCAGCCTGCAACCTGCAACCTTCAACCTGCAACCTGCAGCTCGTGGAAACCAGTCGGCATCCTCCGTTTCAATGAAGTTTATCTGGGGTCTGGGGTCGAAATCGATAAACTCACTGTTTAGCATGACATTACCAAGGCTTCTGGTTTTGGAAAGGTTTATGAGATCATTTTTACGGACACTCCTGGGGTGACTCAGGTGAGGAATTCGCGGGTGAAGGCGGAAGGGAAGGTGTGGGGAATATGAAGAATGAAAGGGACTAGACAGAAATCTTGGAGAGGTGCAGCACGCACTTTGATACTTGTACATATGGTCAAATTACATTGCTTATGTTGATTTTCATTCAAGTTTGAGCTTTAGTAATTTGAGAGTGGATCAGCAGCTCAAGTTTGTTGCAAGTGATAATGCAGAATTGATTGTCTATGTTGACAATGAATACCACATTTAGAGCTAACATTGGATTAGAGCAAATTAAAAGATTCACCTAAGAGATAATTCTTTTTGATAACAGGACTTCTTTGTGAGATCAATAGTTTCTTCTCCTTTTTAAGCTTTATGATTTTCATTTTCATCATGGTTCACTTGTAGTTTTTGTACAACATTTTGGCTTCTTGAGGATATTAGTTCCTACTTATGGCTTTGTGTTAGGACTTGAAAGCTGCCGGATCAAAATACAATATTCTTTCATGTGGGTTGTTCATTAACTTTTGCCTCTGTTCTCAAACGTAATAGTTTTAATTGTAATCCATGACAATATCTGTAGACAATTAGATATCATGCACATCATACATTAATGTCATGCACTTCAATATGGCTCTGTGGCTAACCTAATTTTGATGCAATGCAATGCAATGCAATGCAATGCAATGCAATACGTACCTACATGGAAGATTAATAATAATATGAAGATGGATACATCAATGACCTGATCCCCATTTGCTATTTCCACAGATTTGAGCCTGGTCTTTTATGACAACGCTACAACAGTCTAGCTTGCATCATCAAGTATTGGATACAATTACTCTCATCTGAAGTTATTACATTCACAACCAAGAAAGAATTCAAAATAACCTCATCGGACCACCTCCTCTGACCTTACAATAAACAATCTATCACCAACAACCAGAAATAATTATCTAATTTCTATCCTGACTCATCTTATCAGTATGGATTCTATTTTCGAGCAAATTTTGGTTGGATTAGTTTCCTACAGCAATTGGAAAAATGGACTCTCGATTATACAATCAATGACTATGCCGAGACTACGACCAACTACCCCGACTACAACAGTTGTCAGGTCGATACAGCAGTTCTGTTTGTCATATAAACATTCAAAGGAATGGTTTATATTCTCAATTGTACATTCAACAACTTTAACTCTATTTACTTGAAAACACAACAATTTCTCTGTTCAGAGTTCTAAGAACACAAGCATCCCACAACACCATACCTTCACTTATTATACTACTTTTCCCACATAGGGACACTCAAAACATTTTGTCTATCGAGACAATTGAGAACAGGAAGATTTTTACTTCAGGACTATCAATCTGTAAGTATTAATCTTTTTCTTCTCCATTCCTAAAATGACTTTTGGCTTCAAAGAGCTAGAGTGAGGAGTGGTCTCACAGATTCAAAACATTTATGATTCCTCAAGTCACTACCTACTAATTTATCATCTCAATCTCATCTCAATCTATCGAATAAATCACCTAATACATTACTCACTACTACACATCCACATCAACATCCCACCATTCCCAAGATCGCTATCACATACATCCCAGTCTTATCCATCCAGCAACTAACAAAACCCACCAGAAATAGAAACCCCCACCAAACCATCCACCAACCCATCCACCATGACCCCCGGAAAAGAAACCCGACCCAAATTCCCCCCCACCAACAGCCCGCTCCCACCCTTCGGCCAACCCGGCAACCAAGGAAAATCGGCCCTCCTCCGCGAGAACTTCCTCTGCAATATCGCCGACGCCATCGTGCCGACCGGCATCTTCAAGAACCACGTCGCACATCGTAGGGATACGGCTTACAAGGCGGGTGACTTTAAGAAGGCGGATGTCGAGACCTTGGTCGAGGATGATGATTGGGTTAATCTTATGGATAGGAATTCAAATAAACATGTGTTGGGTAAAAATATGGCGGAGGGGAAGGGGTTGGTTGCTGGGTTGTCTGGTGGGGATTGTTTGAGAGATGAAGATGGAGATGCAGATGGAGATGGAGATGCAGATGAAGATGGAGATGGAGATGGAGATGGAGATGAAGATGGAGATTCGGATTCCCTCATCTCTATCTCCCGACCCACAAGCCCGACTTTTAACACCACCACCCCCACCAAACCCAAACCCAAACCCAAACCCAAACCCAAACCCAAACTCGCAGCCACCTCTCAATCATCCAACACATCCCACATCACCAGCGACACCGACATAGCCCCACCCAAGATCAAGACCGACCACCACGATCCCTCGAAATTTCGCGATCCGTCCAAGATGAAGATTCAGGAAAAACTCATCGACTTTAATACTGATGATAGCGATGGCGATGGTGGCGTTGATTGGAATAAGAATCATGCGGAGCATGTGGAGAGACTTGATGGGGACAGGGGAGGCTGGGAAATGGGGACTGGGATGGCGGAGTCGAATTTGAAGATGGAGATGGAGAGGGAGATGCAGGGGATGGAGAGGTATGTATTTTTTTGCTTGGGTGATGAGGGAGGGGGATGGTGATGAGGTTGAAGTTGAGGTTCATTGCATGACTGGGTTACTGGGAGATGGGATTAACTCAGTTAACTGATTAACTAACTAACAATAACCACCCCCTTACAGTATTCAAATTAACGACCGAGGTAGACGTTCTCCCATCGATACTTTTACCGGTACATGGTCACTAGACGATGAGGACGAGCTTTGACGCCCATTTTACTTGAGTTCCGGGAATCAAATCTATACACACATACATACGAAGACCACCCTAATAAGTTGGCAAGACGATACGACACGACACGATACGATACGATACGAAATAAACGAATAGGTATTGGCGAGGGGAAAGTGAGGGGGCAAAGGGGGGGCGTTAACAAATTGTCTATTCTGGTGTCTATTCTGGGGATCTGGGTATTTACTGACTAATGAACTGATGAACTGATGATGTGATTGGGGAATTAATTGTATATTGTATATTGTATATTATACTAGGTATCTTATTTCGGATTGGGTGAGTTGGGTGTAATGATGGATGCATGGATAGATGGATGCAAGGTTGAGACTGGGATTAATATTAGGCTGCGCAGATATCTCATCAGCATGAGTTCATATCCAGGTTGATATGAAGATTCATGACATGGCATCATGGTTTGACATCATGGTGTTTTGCCAATTGGCTATAGAATGAGAATTTTAAAAGAATTTAAAAACGAAAATCAAGCACGAATTTGAAAATTTCTCGTACAGGTACAAAGTTGGATGTTCAATGTTGGAGTTGGAGTTGGAGTTGGTAAGGGTGGGTGGCTGATTTTTGATGTGCGGTGCTGTACAAATTCGCTATTTATCATATTCTTCCTTTCTCCTATTATTGTATTTTAGTCTCGTTTGCTTACCTAGTATGTATATAGGTAGGTAGGTAGGTACCTAGGAGGTTAAACTTAGATGTTATGTATTTTATGTCTTGGACTAGCTATTATTGAGCCTCTTCTTTATATTTATTTAGATTCGCTTAATTCTCAACTCTGGTTCTCACCCACTCACTCCTACCACAGTCCCGCTTTGGACGATGGAAGATGGAAAATTGAGGGAGGTAGGAGAGGAGGAGAGGAGAATGGGTAGATGCGAATATGAAGAGGTGCGAGGTTGCGAAGGGAATAACTCTGCATCTACGATCCCCTCGCATATGCATATGCATTCACAGGAGCAATCCCCCTTTTCTTAACCTGATATTCACAGAGTCGAGTTCCATCGGTTTATAATTTATACCTGAACTTTAAGTAATCTCTCCCCTTTCCCCCCTTTTTATGCTTACTAAGTTGCTGGTCGGGTTAGTGAGGTTCGTATGTATAGGTAAGTAGGTACCTAGGTAACAGTTATACGAAAATGAGAATCGCTTATTATAAACCCAATTGTGAATATTACTGAATTAGATGACAGTGTTCTTTCTTCTCCTTGTATCTGGAGTGGATAGAATATATCTGATTCATAGCCACTTCTTCAGAGAGCCCCGGAGAGCATAGGCTTGGGAATAGTGGTATGTTCTATCGGAGTTGTGGGCTTATGTAATTTTCGAGGTATGGAATTAAGAACAGAATGGGTATTCAGTTCTTGGGTTAAATAGCTACATGGAATTGTGAAGACTTGATATAGATACATATATAGAGAGGTATATGATCCTTGGTGATATTTATTGGAATAGAAAGGTATGAAAAGGGAAAGGAAGGGAAGGGTTTCATGTGCGTTCTTGATAGTTGACTGATGTATTGATAAAATAGGCAAGGAAAGGAGAACAAAGTGAAGAAGTTCAAGTTCAAGTAGAGTCCTTGACAATGAGGTCATTATAAATAGCATACTGTAACTACATCTAGCCTTTCTCTATTAAATGACTTGCAACATTTTCATCAGTCCTTACCTATTGCACCTATACCATACCACCACTATCCTCCAATAAATGAACCTTCAAAGATATCAAAATCATACCTAGGTACCAAGTATCAAATCAAGGCCGATGATTACAAGATGCGGGGATCAACAAGAATATTCAATACGCTTCCTAAATTCACCCAAATCCCAAATAACTGTATCATCCAAACCAATCATCATTCAATCTTCACTTTCCCCCCTCAAAGCTTTTTTAATCCTTTCCTAATCTACTTAGGTAATATTCACTCATCACATCAACAATCTCCAGCTACTGTACAAAAGAGGCGGGGTAAAAACTGATGCCTTATTCTAGTAGGTAAACCCAAGAGGGAAGAGGGGACATTTTGTCCTAAATCAACATTGATAAAAAAGTTTCCAAAATTGCTTCCCTTTCCCGATCTATTGTTTTTTTTTTCATCACAACCCTTTTCACAAACATCACTTCATCGCAACCTCAAAATCTCAATCTCAATCTCAAATTTTGCGCATCCCTTTCTTGAATATTTCCCCTCTCTTCACAATAACTTTGGTGATCCTTTCTTGATATTGGATTTTCAACTTCTTTGATCTGCGGTCCGTTGTCGACGACGCGTTTTTTTGATGGCTCGTAGGGAATCTCCTTGATGCTTCGAAGATAATATTTACCTTTGGTATGTAGATCGATTTCTTTCTAGCATATACGAATAGATTATTTGCCCTTTCTTCTCTCTTTACCCCATCTCCATTTGGTAAACTTGTAAGTTGAGGAGACTCTTATAAGAGATTTTTCCTCTTCGAACAAGACGCTTTTTTATATACCTATCATTTCTTCTACTCTCACATTTGTGCAGATGGAGGGTGATTCTTCATCATATCCTTACCAAAGTTCTTCCTCACTCTTGCCTGTAGCTCTTGCAGGTACAGCCTTGTTATTTAGTGCGCCTCTTGCTCAGATCCTCTTCTCGACTTGAATAACTATCGTGCGCTTGTTCAGACGAGCCTCTATACACTCACCTCACCTTTGCACGTTTTTTTCTTCATCAGTCTTGTTGATTCGGCGCGTTAGGAGTCATATCTTCACATATCTTCACATACCTTCCTCTATTCATATTTTTCCACTCACTTCTCTACCAACACCTGCCTCGTTGATACATATTGTTCGGATCACATCAAATATTTTCGCACATACTTCTAGCGTAAGAGATCGGGTGGATATCAACAATAGATCTCTTGGTCTTGATTTTATCCGATAGAATTCCGACAATTCAAACATTCACCCGAATTACCTTGTTGGACATTTCAAATATTCATACTGACTCAAGTGAACATTTAGCGAAATATCCAAAACCGACTACGGACGAGTACACATCAAGGAGAATAGACAAGAAATGGAGCAGGCCGGAGAAATGAATATGTCTGTCCGTACGAAATCACCTCTTTTCCCAGGTTTGGCCTCTGTCAGTGCTGCTGCTGCTTCGAAGGAAGTGGGGCAAGCCTCTGCGATTGATACGATGGAAGCAGAAACTTTGGATAAAGAGAAGACATGTGCAGCTGTTACTGAACAAGCAAAGCGCATATCTGGTTCCGTCATCAAAACTGGTAGTGGCGGTGGATCCGACAATATCATGACAGCTGGCACAAGCTTCCATACAACTGCTCCCCCGAATAAACCTAGAGACGAGTCCGAGATGTCGCCTGATTCAAGAGTCGGTTCCCCCCACAGATATGTGCCACAGATTACACGAGAGAAGCCAAGTCCCAATTGCATTTATCTTCGCCACCATCTTATCGGTCGATTCTGCTTCTACTGCCGTGGTATGGAAATGCCATGGGGAGATTTTCATCCAACTGCTTTCGACACTAACGGCAAAAAGATCCGTATCGCTCCACACGGTGCACTACTAGAGGGTGTCAAGAACTTGACTGAACCCTATGAGATCACTCAGCTTGCTTTGCTTATCGAATTTCGCACCCAACTACAAAGTCCTACCACCATCCATGGTCTTGTAGAAGCCCTTAGCTACTTTCCAGATTTGCATGATGTCGCTCGTCGAATTGCAGATCTGACCCAAGAACTTGCAACATTGGCAGATGAGAGTGAACGCGCACGAGTCCCACATTGGTCCAATATTCTTCATGATTTATTGATAGAACCAACGTTAACTCGCGAACAATACTTTGCAAGAGCAACTCGGGAGTGGAACTTGCAACCTGTCAATGGAGGTATGGCCCGAGTCAAAGCTCCAAACCCAATCATTCCCTCTTTTCCATTGTCAACACGAGGACATACTGGAGCCCTGGTAACTCTCACCAGAGAAGATGCAATCGAGGATGCTGCCAAGACACATAGCAAGGTTGAGGTTGATGAGCTCATTAAGTACCTCGATAGGAACGAGAGCAGGGGTCCAGGATATGTTCAATTTACTCTTGACTTTGTAAATTGGTTGAGGGAAGGAGCACATGGTACTGGCCGTGGTGCACCACAATGGGGTCCTCATTATGTGCAACAATATCACTCTGTTACGGCTGCATCTGCAGATTCCCTATCCCACCAAATTACGAGAAGTCGGAAAATTAAACTCCTTCTCCCTCGACGCAGTGGCCAATTGAAATTCTTCGATACTCGCAAGTCGGCATCCAACACCACACCAAACTGCAGCGATGAGAACTCTGACACTGAGGTCCACGATAGCAATGATGAGGAGAATTTTAGAGAACCTAGCTTCCGTAAGCTCCCAGAAGTTAAGAAGAACACTCCAGGTCGTTCCGGTGTTGACTGGCAGTTTGTTGAAGGATCCGATCTCGAGAATGCTGAGCTCGGCAAACCCGATCCAAGCAAGTTCTACTTGACCCGAGTGAATATGAATAATCCCACGGAGATTGATGTTCGTCAATACACGCACATTGCCATGTTTGACTGGAACAACCCTCAAGATATCTCGAAACTCAACAAGGCTCGAGCTCAAAATCGTAAACGTGTCAATGGTAATATTGCCGAAACACGAATTCCCTGGACACAGATGGAGAAGGCTTGTCTTTTTGAGGAGGTACAAGAAGCTATCAATGCAGGTCAAAATAGACAAACTATTGATTGGGATGATATTGCAGCTCGTCTCAAGACTAGGTTTGAAGGAGTTCTTCAGGAGAAAGGCGCAAAGCTGGCACCGGGCGTTGAGAGAGAGCCAAAGGATGGTAAAGACAAGAGTAAGTGAAATTTCCCCTGGTGTTGTTTCTGTAATGAGCAGGTTCGCTCCTTCCACCTACGGAAGCCCGAGCCGCGATTGAGAATTCACTTTTTCTTTAACATATGATCACTGACATATTGATTCTCAACAGCTCTCAGGACCAGTCGCAGCGACCGCATAGGCTACAACCGCACTGGTTCCGCCACCGAAACCCAAGCCTTGAAATATCCCGATATTCTACAAATGATCAATAATGCCACTGGAATTGGCGGTAAGGGAGGTCGTGGTCTGCTCAGAGGTCCTCGTCGCAACCTCTCAAAGATGAACAATGGCGCACAGGATGAAGGAAATAATCAACCAACTAAGAAGATCAAGACTATTCCTCGCTCCTTTTCAACCAGCCCAACCCCTGATCAGTCCAAGGAGAATTACAAAGACGACAACGATGACGAAAATGATGGATCTCATATGTCTAACGTTGGACACCCTGCTGTGCGAGCTGCCTTTGATATGAAATTCACCAAGAGTAATGCAAACTACTTCGATACCAATCCAGGTAATAATTAAACGGTTTTCGGATCGGGCTGGTGGACTTTGTACTACGTCTAGATATTCGGTCTTCTGGTTCCAGGTTACTTCTGATTTTTCTACTTTGCACATCGGGTCTAGCATAAGCTTTCAGCTGATGTATCTACCAATCTTGTTTCTCAACGCGCATTGTCTTCCTACCACTTGATAAAAAGGATTGCATACATACGAAACCTCCACACCAGCTCCAGAATTCCCACTATACACGACTACTCATCTCATTCCCGTCAGCACATGTTCATTTCAGCACAAATTTCCCCTTTCACCATGCACCCCAACCGCAACCGCAAACGCAACTCGATACTCGATAGTTAGTTTCCCCCTTTACACCCAGGTCATTCATTCACTTCATTCTCATGAAAAATAATGATACCATACGCACGATTTCGGAATTCGGTATTCGCATTGATACATCCACCACATATTTTCCCTTTTTCCTTTTTCCTTTTTCTCTTCTTTGTTTTTTGTTATCATGACACGGCGATGCGGTTTGGTAATTTTATATCGTACATGAGGGTATGATGGATATGAATGAAGGACTTCACCTGGGGTATTTTTGCTGCTTGCTTGCTTGCTTGTTGACTGTATACATGCTTGCTTGCATACATACATAACTTCTCTTACTGTATCGTTTCATTCATTCATTCATCCGAATAAATCTGATGCAATAGAATAGAATAGGATAGGATAGGATGGGATAGGATAGGATAATATCTGTCTGTAGGTAGATACCTACCTATATATGTATAAAGCTGAGCAATAATGGAATTTGATGGTCATGATTATGATTATGATTATGATTATGATTATGATTATGATTATGATTATGATTATGATTATGATTATGATTATGATTATGATTATGATTATGATTATGATAATATAAATTTACCGTAATGGAGGTATTTATATTTGCTCGCATCACATGACTCCATAAAAAGATCAACGAATCACGGCGATCCTAGCGCTTTGATCACTTAAAAGTCTATGCGGGGGAAGAAATCCGGAAGTCTGGAGTCTAGGTAGATAACTTCTTAAAGGGATGTGGTCCACCCCGTTCGTCAATTCGGCCTATTAACTAATGGGACCACCCTATTGGTTAATGGGAACCCCTTACCCGAACGGGGCGCCCGATTAGTTAATCGGCTTTATCATCTAAAAATCGATTTTTTGAAAATATAAAATTAATGTTTATTAATAAATTAAATATTTATTAATAATAGAATATTCAATTAACAAATCAAAATCGATTAATATTAATTGATTTTTATATTAAAAAAGTTTTAAAATATTTTTTTATTAAACTTTTCTATTTTCAAAAGATCGATTTTTAGACGATAAAGCTCGTGAACCACCCCATTGGTTAATCGAGCGCCTCGTTCAGGTAAGAGGTTCCCATTAACCAATGGGGTGGTCCCATTAGTTAATGGGCCGAATTGACGAACGGGGTGGACCAGATGGCTCGCTTGGGATATTGATTCTAAAATCTCACTTACACCTGTTTAGCTGCAATCTCAGATTCAATAATCGTGGTTTATATTCGTTGATGACTACGTGAATCTGGATTCTAGATTCTAGACTCTAACACTCGAGTTATCCACTTCTCCTCATTTTATCTCCCTGGATCTATTGAATCTAAAACCGAATTTGGAAATATTAAATAATGAGGTTCTGGAGATATTCTTAAAGGAGATGATATTTCTAATGAGCTTCTGCCCGAATCCGAGAGGCTAGGTACCTAGGAATTCATAAAGAGTTTGAATGCGGGATGCGTAAACTAGCTGGCTATCTAAGCAGGGATAGCTTCATCTATTAGGTCCACCACTATATCATTTCATCTATAAGTCCTAGTCTCTTCTCTTCTGAGAGGCAGTGATGAAAGGGGATACAAATGAAGAATCGAAATGATGCGGGATAGTGCTATATCAGAAATATATTTTTGGTATAAATCATTAGGTTCGAAATACGAAATACGGTTAGGCGATGTATCTATCATACTACATAATAGCTAGGTATGTGATATTCGGTGTACTATTTACCTCGTCTCTTGGAAACGTAATTTAGTACGGCTCGTCCCGCAAACAGTTTCCTCTTCATCGGCAACGTGCTCAAATACTCCTAGTATATTATAGATTACACCATCAATCCTTATGTAGATATTATTATTCTGCTCGCAAAAGAGTAGAGCCAAACTAAGTTCTCCACACCGATGGCTTATCCAAAAAGTAGCATATCTCGCTACCTATGAACATCTCCATCAATTTTTCTTCAATCAGTCACTCTTTTCTACATCCACCTTTATTCCCGAGATTTCTTATTTCTTCACCGTGAGAATTTTCCTCATTTTTTCTGCATTGACGGAGCTAAGCCAGGTTATTGCTGTCGTCCCGAGACTGGCTATCAGTCTGTCAGAAGTGTGTCACATCGACCTATGCCAACATCATCACCACCGCCTATCCAGCCACCACTCCATCAATAACCTGCGATCTAGAAACTGCATTTCCAACAGGCGTCAGCTGTTCCAACAGGCGCCATCGTTTCCTTAAGCGAAGGGAATTCTTATTCTCAGCACCCTCCGCATCACGAACCGGCGGCACGATCATCGAACCCCTCTCCATCTATACCTCCATCTATACCTCCATCTATGCCTCCATCTATACCTCCATCTATACCTCCATCTATACCTCCATCTATACCTCCATCTATACCTCCATCTATACCTCCATCTATACCTCCATCTATACCTCCATCTATACCTCCATCTATACCTCCATCTATACCTCCATCTATACCTCCATCCACAAAATCCTCAATAATCCCCTCGGCTTCGCAGCGAGTTCACATCACAGCATCGTCATTCCACAATCGGGGTTCTGGCCAAGCACCCAGTGCGTCATAGACGGAATGGTGCGGTGATACCTGTCCCGGTGGCTGCAAATGTGCGCTTTTCAATAATTTATGTCGATTGGGACCCTGCGTTGCTATGATGATGATGATGACTTCTAGTGTTGGTGATGATGATGATGATTGGTAAATACCTAGTGGGTAATAATTGGGGAGTTTTGATCTTGAGTTGAGTTGAGTTTAATTGGGAGGAAGGGAGGAAGGGAGGGATGGATGGATGAATGGATGGTTAGTGGCGGTGGTTGTATAGATAGGTATTAAATCACATTTTAAATCGAAAATAGCCTTTGAGGCTAACTTATGGATATTTAATTATGTATATATATAATTTATACGGCATAATACAGTAAGGAACTCTGGGCGATGATACAAGTGTCTAATAGGTAGGTAATCACTCAAACCTCGCATCATGTGCGCGTAGGCAGGTAAACGAATACAAGTCAACAATAAAATAACAAAGGTAATTCAATCTTGAATCGCTCTGAAAAACTAGATAATCACCCCTTACAACCATCTACCTATTTCCCGGTATCACATCATATCGTGTCTTTGTACATGAGCTATTTCCACCTTGCCATCACTAAACTTAAACCAATCTCGCGAGCATCATACATACATAGGTACTGAATCCAACCATCCCTTTCTTATTCAGCAAAAACATTATCCTCCAGCTGCAATAACAAAATTTTCTTGAATAAAAGAAATCAAAACCTCCGTCTGGGTCGTCACATCATGCTTAGTTTATTTGTGTATAACTGGTGGTGAAGTGAATGGAATCTACCATTAGAGAGACCTTTCGAGCTCTAGTATGATATGATAGATGATTTGGAGTGAACGATTGAGGAAAAATGCGAATATGGGAATATGAAAATGGAAGGTGGATGAATGAGGGGTTCTTGTATTATGTTGAATGGATGTGATGGATTTCTTGACCACAATCCGACATTCTGCCCTTCATGAGAGGTTCATCGCCTGTGGATTTATCAGCGGCAGGTACGATTGTCTACGATTCATTTGCGGTTCATCGTGCGAAAATTCGTCGACACCATCGATCTGCATCCTATCATTTGATATGGGAGAAGGATCACCCGAAGATGCCCATCTATCTTCCAACATTTGACCAACTTGTGGAGCCGATGCAGATGGAGCTAGAAGCCTAGGAACGGAAGGAACATATTGATGTTGACTAACAATTTTAATCATCTCGTCCAACGATTTGCGCCTGCTGGATTGTTCGGCGCTATTCCGAAGTAACGCGTCGATATCTCCAAACTTCGTCGCTTGGTTCATGCAACCGCTCGCATTGCGCTCGGAACCCGTCCGGTCTTTTTGCATCGTGAGGTGCCTCTTCATGTGGAAATCTTCGCGCTTGGTCTTGGAATTCCATTTGCTTGGTCGGGCTAAGAGGGTGCCTTTTCTTTGTGTGACCCCTTCTAAATCGACGTTGATGTTGTTGGCAATTTGCTCCCATGGCATGTTAAATTTAGTGTACTGTGATGGGAGAGTCAGCAGATGATCACTGATGTCAATGTTTGAGAAGATGGAGCTGGAGGATGAAAACTCACGCCGTATTTTAGACCTTGGATTACTTGGTGGCGGAGGAGATCTTTTTCTTTTTGCGACCAAGGTAATCTAGGTGGTGCTTTGGGACCGTTGGTTCGGAGAATGATTTGGTTCCGGCCCCGGTTCAAAGCCTGGACTGCCTCTTTATCATTCCAGTCAAAACCAGCGATATGGGGATATTCTCTGACGTTAATCTTGCTTGGATCTTTTCGATACTGACGGACCATGAAGAACTTGGAAGTATCTGGCGTGGCCCAATAAGCAGGATCTAAATCTTGTCCGTGGGAAAATTGCCAAGGCGATATCTGTCGCTGTTTTTTGGGATCCACAGCTTCATCCTCGTCGTCTTCATCTGCTTCATCCCGGCTGCGGAATAAGAGCTTCTTGCCCTCAGGTATTTTATCAGTATCATCATAACCGAGGTCCTCATCATCTTGCTCTTCCTCGTCATCTACATCTGGTAAAACGATTGGCTTGCTGCTTGCAGGATTCACCTTGGAAGTTGTGGGAATTGCCTCGGAACCACGAATACGTTCTTTGTAGACGGCCACTGTTAACTCGGGATCCTTTAAAGCCTCATGTAGCACATTCCACCACTTCAACTCCGCAAACTCGCGCTTTTGAGCAGCCATGTAAGCGATATCTGTGAGGGCATAGGCTGCAGATCTTATACGTCTTCTCTCAATACCGCGGTTCATCGTGATAGCATTATGCCACTGGTTGGTCATGATTGCCCATGTGGCCATCGAAACCAAAGCTATCTCTCGAGGACTATCAACTTTTACTCCTTGAAGAATCGTGCCTTTTTGTCCCACAGATACAGGCAAACCTTGATATCGTGCGATTGGTAGAAATCCGCTCCAGGGCATCTTCATCCTCGTGCATATTTCGCAGTATTGTCCAGTTTTATGGTTTGTAATATCTTCAGGTCGGCATGGTGGGCCAGGCTCAGGATATGGTTTGGTGAGCTGTCTGGGTTGATTTCCTGCCTGGAGTTTAGGTTAGTATTTGCTAGTAAGGAACATCGTGAACTTGTTGGCGAAAATGCTACTGCATATCTTTTTCATCTCAACTGAGATGGATGTCTGAGTTCAAGTAAAACTTTAGAGGAGAATGGTTAGGATGGAAGAGGTGAATAGAGTCAGAATGAGGTGGAGCAGTGATGCTTTGGTGAGACTCATTCCTAAATAGCACCATAATAGTCATCTAATGACCAGGAAAAATTGAGATATCGGTTTTAGTACTCCTAATAGATGAGCCGACTAGGCTATCAATGTGTCAGGTAGATGGGATATTGTGGATATAGATCAAAACTGAAGAGCCCTCACGTCTTCCATTTTGCCAACGTGAGTGAGTTTGTTATGTTAGAGATCCGCAGTTGTAAGAGTAGCATGGTATGTATTTTTGATGGATCATAAGGTGTATGTGATATGCATCCAGAGCGGCGAGGATGGTAGGGTATAGGTGTGTAGAGGATAGTGAGGTATTGATAAAGAAGATCCAACAAACATCGGGTAGATGGGTAAACAATGCATGAAGCGGAAGAGGAAAGTTTTGAAAAAGATAGAAAGTGATGGGGTGGGTTGATAGGTACAAAATATGTGAAGAAAGAACATGCATAGAAGCAACCCATCATGATGAAGTCACTATACATGATTATATGTATGGGAGAGCGTTGCAAGAGTATTGTCCTGGAGAGTCTAAGACCAATATATATGAACGATTCTGAACATACCATTGTGACAATTTCTTACTATCCAAAGATGATATGAGTGTTGCTGCTCCAACCAGAGTATTGGCAATTCGAGGAATAGGAAAGGGTTTTCTTTTTGCAAAATTGAGAAAGGAAGCAAGGAATAACGAGCACTATATGCCGTTTATGCTATCCTATATCTAAAAGAAAACACAGTTAGTATGTGCAAACTATCTGGTATAAAAGAAGAGAAAAATAAACAACCTTCTGTATTGACCTTTGTGGCGTTGGTGGATTCCTTCAACACTGGTAAATGTGAATGCTAGGTGTCGAAGATAAACCAGCTAGAGGAATAGGAACCCAAAAGATATATATCTTTGCAGTGCTTGATGTAAAAATGGTAGGATTCCCAGTGTGAGTGTGAGGTAGATTCGATTGATGAGAAGCTTAAAAGAAAGCAAGATTAGTCGCAAAAAGTCTTGAAGACTATCCTTACTGACTTTTGATTTGATGGTATTAATGCCCATACAAAAAAAGCAATCAAAAATGTGAGCACAAGCAATTATTAATTATGAATTGACTGAAAAGCAGGCGCTTAATGTAAAGAGTGTTGTTGTATTTTGAGAAGGAAGAAGGAAGGAAGTTTGTGGCCATCAGAATTTCTATTTGTAAATTCCATAGGTAATCAAAATACAAAATAAGTCAAGGGAGTGGGGTAGAAGTATCAGAAGCTGAAGGTTCTCCAAAAGTGAAGATCAGATAAGATAATCTCAATCCCACTTGGAATTTGAATTTAGAATAGTGAAATTTCCAACTTTATTTAATAAGTATGCACCGAGGTTCTAGCGTTATTTGATCTGTTTCTTTGGATGAATTTGAGGGGTATATGGCATCCTATTGGATAGATCTATAGAATGTTTTTATCAGATCAGAGGGAATAGGATGGGACAAGGAGGAAGCCTTGTTGGCAAGGCCGACTGAGATGATGGAGATATTGCAGGTGATGCTGTGATGCTGTGATGTTGCTGATGAGGCTTTGACTGAATGTTATGTTCATTTTGAATGCTTTGTATATATAAGAATATATATGAACATATTATATGAGTATCAGCATTGAGGTAACTGTATGCAAGATACTGGCTCTTTATATATACAGTTAGTTCATGACTTTGTCTCTTTTTATTGCTTTTCTGCACTCATTTTGTATTCTACTACTTCATAAACTCTTGCAAACCTTCCTTTCATCAAGAAACTTGAATGTATTGTCCCAGCTCTCATTATCAATAAGATTGATATCACAAAGCGGGTTTTTTTAGATAGGCGACTATCAAGCATCTAGATGGCACCAAGAACCGTCCCCTTCAGTGCCAAATAACCTGCCATCTATCTCAATTTCTAGTATTCGTTTATAAAATCTATCTGGCAGAGCTCTCTTTATTTCATCTGGCAATGTGCAGATAAGCAGCTTTGTAAAGTACTCTTTGGTGAGTGATTACTCCTCATAAAAATTCTTGGTCACTATTTTGAGACTATGTTGAAGATCTAGGTGGTGTCTAGTACTTTCTTTTTGTAGATTACCTGGGTCTGGACATATTCTTATGTATTTTCTTTGTAGATTAGATAAGTTGTACCAAATAATATACTCAGAGGCTCTTAGGTATACAGATGATTTCTTGGCCACTCGGACCCCTTTACTGAATACCTCCTACTCGATACAACTATATCACATGCCTTTATACCCCTATACCCCTATATCTACCCGAATATTCGCAATACCAAATGAATACAGAAATGGATACTCTAATCGCATCTAGACATACAATTGGACTCTAACAATAAGCATTTAAGCGGACCGATGAACAAAGGGAAAGGGGAAAAGAGAAAGGAAGAAACCATACGACAGCGCAGGAATGATAGAATCCGGAATATGAGAATCTTCCCCTCTGGTAAAGATTTCATAGGTAAAATCAAGGAGTTGTGAATCTCTAGAGTCATAGTATCAATGAGAAGAATATATATCCCCAGTTTGATACTTGGATGCTTGGATATAGATGTTCGGTTGCTATATGAAATAATAACTAGTACCATGACCTTGGGATATTCGACAATAAACGGAGGAAAATTGGAAGAAGTGTTGCAAGATTGGTACCTACCTACTATTTACCTACCTACCTACCTAGGAATCCAAACAAAAATATAGAAATCCAACACTGCCAGTGATGAAAGCTTCACTTCCTTGCTCGCTGGATAGGGAATACAATGATTCTCATCCTGCACCAACTCGGGAAATTAAGGGGATAGGGGATAGGGAATAGGGTATGGCGGTTGAATATGGCTGAAGTTACCTAGGTACATGAAGAGAAAGATGGATGGCTCTCTTAGAGCATAGAGTTTTCATACCTAGACCTAGGTAGGTAGTCAATACAATACACATATTATACATATATATTGCACCCCCTGGAATAGAGAGGAAATGGCAGGTGGTAGGATGTAGCGTAGCATTGACTAGTAATACATACTAGGGCATCGGAAATAAAAGGGAAAGGGGAAAGGGGTTTATAGCAGGACATGAGAGACAGGGGGGATTGCAGGAATCGTACTCACACTTCTTTAACTCACTTGTCCGAATTTCTGCATAGATCATTGGATACCACAAGTGCATATGAATTTTATTGATCAGAAAAAAGGGGGGGAAGGGGATGAGGAAGACAGATGGACTAAAACCGAAAATATAAAATAGGTATTATATGAAGAATGATAGAAAGGAAGTATAACACACGAAGTCACAAAATTAAATAGAAACTAGAATAGAGATATATTTACCAAGAGTCTGAAAGAAACAGGAGTTAAGTGCAAGTCAATGAGATTGGAAGAACTTCTGAAAAAGACAGATCATCGGCATAGGTCATCGGGATAACTGAAATTATTAGGAAAGGTGTGCATTAACTGTCGGGGAAGGGAAGCTACACAATGGTAAGATATCGTCCTCTTTTCGGGAATCAAGTTCTCATTTCACATTGGCTTGCAAATGACAGTAGGTAGGTAGATTAAAGGGTTTATAAGCGGCGATAGGATGAAGTGTGCATTGTACGAGCTAGCAGAATTTTGTGGCCTGGAATTAAAAATTATGATACACGTTCCATTCATGTTGTGAGGATCGTCTGCGTGTCTTGTTGCTTTTATAACGTTGAATGAAAATCATAACGACATCTGCAGATTTCATGAAAGAATCTTGAGCCGAGCATAGTGCAGATATCTTTTGATGGGTGGAAAACTAGGATGGGTAAGCTTCATTCTCATTGAGGTACATATTTATACTCTGGGAAACATCATGATGATCCGGATGTTACGAATGTTATAACTTGAATGCAATATCAAAGAGCTGTGCTCGATATGCGGAGGCGAAGGTAATAGCGCTGTTATTTGCATTAAATAGAAGTGTTTAATAGTGAGATTAATAGGAAAAAACGAGAGGATATGCATATTATGTGTAGGTTAACGGGATATAGATTAGTTATGTAAATTATAGAACTTCCGGACATGTATAGGTACCCATGAGTGTGCGTGACGGGCGTCATCTCATTCATTGTGTCAGAAGAGAATAGATACATCCTCAAGCTTCCCGTAGATATGGGGAAAAGAGAAAATGTATATCCATAGGTAACAATCATTAAGCTATAAAAGTTTAGAAGATTATAATGTCAAATTCATCTAAATGCTCAGCATGTTGAAGTGTGTTAAGTTGTACTTCAGGAGGGGTAATTTCACTCTGCACTGAGGCTATAGACCCTGAGTATATGTGAATCAAGTTCTGCTAACATCATATCGTTTGAAGATCTAGGTCCACGGAAATGGCAACATTTGATCGGCATTACCAAATATCCCGAGAAGCTATTGTATGAAATAACGTATTAACTTTTGTCTGCTGGAATCATTTTGATTATCAGACATTGAGCGAGATGTTCCATAGCCTTAAGTGACCCATAATCTGCTAAATTGCATTCATAAAGCAAACAACACATCAGGCATCATAGACTGAAGATGTTCAAATTCCGCTTTAGGTACTTTGACGATTCTAAAACTTGTGTTCGGGATCTGTTACTGGTATAGTGCGGTATGCTCCTTCACAAGAGAAAGGCCGACCTCGAGGTTTCCTAGTCCATTGTATTGATGTAGTGACTTCCTATCTCATAACACTCTCATAACACTTCCAATAAATACATGTTGTACCCCAGTTGCTATGTATGTTTCGCTCACAAGTATATGCATGTATATGTAAATTCGAAGAACATGACGGCTCCCTAGCGCTGCCCGTTTAAGTGCCTCCTCTTTAGGGGTCTTGTTCCAATGGTTTGCCTTACACCTCTCGCGAAAAAGTTCAACAGGTAGTAACCTTCTCCGACTAACGGCCTTCAATTGTATATTTATTTGATAATATGTTTCGAGTATTAGGTTTGGATGGGAATCGTAATTTTAACTTCTCGGACGGGATAACTAGAATATGTCACGGTGATTTCCGAGTCAGCTTAACGATTCTTCAGGAATTTGGAGACCCTACTTTCATCACCGAAAGCTATACCATGAAGCCAACTAGGTGTCTCTTAGCCATTCTTTATTCTGGTAATGAAATCGCGTATTCATATGGTATCGAAGGAAGTAGGTAAGCGCTCGGTGTCTGAAGATTTCCTTTTAACAGTATTCGAGAATGAGTAGACCGTGACAGCGATGGAACAAAGTTTATTGTGTGTAGTAATCGAGGAATTCGAGAGAATGAGAATGAGGAGGGGAATAGGAGGATGTCGAATTAATGCTTTGAATCGAGGAAGGAGAATAGATGGCCTAGATTGTATGAGTTAGCAGGAGTGAAACATGAAACAGGAGCAAGTACAGGGAGGTTATGAGTAGAAGGTAGAGATAGTTCAATGAGATGATGCAGACCAAAGTGATATCAGTTCAGGAAGGAGAACTGCTGGTAGTGGAAGTGTAGGTAGTTGAAGTGTAGGTAGATACGAGCAAAAGAAAGAATCCAACTTAATAGTGCAGTTTAAGAACCAGCGGGCCAAGTCAATAGAGTATAGAGGCAACTAACAGGTGAGAAGAAGCAGGAGGACGGGATTATTTGGAAGCAGAGGAAGAATCAGAAGAATGGGAGATGTAGGAGAACTAGAAGTGGCAAAAGCAAAACGAGTGCGGTGAGAAGTATGATTGCTATCCTTTCCGGAACAAACTAATTGGATAAAGTACTTTGGTTTGAGTAGTAAGATGGGTATGGGGAGCACGGTGAGTGATAAATTAATGGTTACGATGAGGATGATTCACAATTAGTTCCAAGAAGATAGTGAACTGGAATAAATTACAAGTTTAATTTGAGGCGCTGAAAGACGTCTTCTACACGAGGAAATATTAGGTTAGATGCATGCTGCGTGACTAATATTCAAATTTAAGGCTTGAGGAGCCTCGTATGAGGAGATCAGATCTATAGCCTTCCTAGGTAGCCTTGTAAGAAGAGGGCGAGAGTTGTTAGTAGGGGAAGAGAGATCAAAACTTGCGGAATTGGATGGGTAGATAGCTGATAAATTCGAATTGACACATAACCTCAAGATACGAGTAAGAACAAAGGTTTCTAATAGTATTACTCGGTAGATATACGTAAAAGGGTATTGTTGGCTTGCCCTATTGTAGCATCAGAACTACCAGAGCCTCGTCGGGAAATACCAGGCCATCCAGCTATAGCCAGTGGCTGTACCTGGCAGGTTTATATCTAAGGTGGAGGCCAAAATAAGAGGCATAAGAGGTAGGATAGATCAAAATACACGGTCAAGGCATAAGGGAGTAGTGAAGCTGCTGGAGTATATTCCTCCGAGCTATGTATGTTTTTGGCGGCTGGTAGCTTGCGCAGCCACAGTTTCACCGGACTCGATCGAGAGTTCAATAAATGTAGATCTTAATAGATTCGCCAAGTAGCCCATTCTAGTAGGACTAGAAGACGAAGAACTGGAGGGCGGAGGACCAGAAGGTTGAGGATCAAAGGGCAGAGGAGTGAGAAGGGAGGTGCAAAAAAGGATAATCGTGAGTATTGGAGTATTTGAAAAAGAGTTAAACAAATCTAGAGTCTAGTAGTTGCACGATAGTAACCTTGTGAGGAGGAACAGAAGGCAAAGTAGTAGGAGCTAAGGGAGCAATAGGGAAGGAGGAGGTGGCAGGTGGTAGAATGGCAGAAGGCAGAAGGCAGAAGGCAAGGGAGCAGCTGGCATATGGGCAAGAAGGGAGGAGCAAAAGGAGAGGAATAGGTAGCAGAGAAGTAGACAGCAAAGGGGCAGGTGGCAGATGGTATATGGGTGAGAAATTGGATACAGAAGGCAGAGTAACAGAAGGAAGAGAAGCCAGATAAGCAGTGTTTGCATTAGTATTTTCAATATTCCATAGACGAGGCCGTTTAATAATAATACATACTCTTTTTCCCTAGAATATTTACATGTATAATACTAACTTCTATATCACTAAAGGTATTGCATATTTCAATAGGTAATATTGGGTAATCTTAGAAAGATACGCAGATATAGAATACAGTTCGAATGAAGTTTGAATGGAGCTGGAATGCTTTAATTCAGATCTCTTTTGAAGTTAGAGATACAGGAATAGTAGCATATCGGGGCAAAGGAAAGGGCTATATTTAACTTACGAATATATAAAACGCATGAGTAAGCTTTTCTTTTCTTTTTCTTTCCATTCTAATGGGAAATTTATGAAGATATACTCGGGAATTTCAAGAATTACAGTTTAGATCCAAGCATTTTCGTATATCATTAGTATTTCTTACAAATATCATTTCACTTAACATCTATAATAGTAGCATCGTCTCTCTTATGCACACACAAATTATAGTACAGTACTAAGTCCGCAATACGCGTCACCGCTACGCTATCGTATACTAACGCGAAGAACGGTAGATGAGCAAGAAGGGAGCAGCAGAATGTAGCAATAGGGTAAATGCAAGAGAGAAAGGTGCAAAAGGTAGCAGGAAGCTGAGGAGCCGAAAGGAAGAAGTAAGAGGTAAGGCTAGGTAATAGGGGGGGAATAAATAAATAAGGACAATGTATGGGACAAAGTAAACCCCCAGCTTCAAGAGATAGAAGAAGGCCAAGTTGTTAGATGATTCTATTCTAAACTATGCAAATATCCAAGGACTGAAGAAGTTGAAGTTGTAAGATGCTATTCTAAACTACGTTCATATCCAAATACTATTAGTCTGCCAAATAACACTATTGGACCAGATTGGAGGCTTCAATAGATGTAGAACGCTCCACAACCCAAGAAGCCTTGAAGTATCATAAAAATATGGAACAGCGTGCGAGGAGAATATTACAGTCTGATCAATACATTTCAGGCAGAATAGGGAAAAGAAGCTTCTAGATGATACTATCATGGGTTATCTACGCATCTCAAGGCTGGCAGCCTTCTTCACTACAGGTTCCGTATGGCTGTATAGCCTTACAAAGCTGATTTGTATGACTGGTTAATTTAATTAAACGCGCCACCAAACTCAAAGCTGCACTAGAAATCTCTGCCGTATCCATGACGCAGTATTTATAATGTTCCTAACATCTATTTAAAGAGTATAGACTGTTCTACATCGAGAATTTCCTTGCAACAACTTTCTAGACATATATTTCGACTCTTTTTGACACTGAATATTGTATTAAACCCCATTTATTCATCATTTTTCATCACTGCAGCTCAAGACTTTCACCAAAGTCTATTCTCCCTCTCCGACAACCCTTGTCACTACAAATACTATAATTGTTGGCGTGATGGAAGGCGAAACACATAACAAGAATGCGATACCTCCTCGGCTCGGTCTAAACCCTGATGATCCTCTACCCTCGGTGGAAAGAACCGATACAGGATCACCAGAAAGTGCGGCAGCTATAGCTCTTCTTACCATAGAACGAAGCCAGCAACAAGGTGGGATGGTTAGAAACCAGCATCGTCGAACAGCAAGCATCTCCCAAATTCCACAACAACATTTCAGAGAACCAAGAGGCTCCGATTCCACCTATGCTGCGAATCTCAGTCAGTTCTTAGGTCCCCTTAATCCCCGCGGGCGACAAAAACTGGACATTAACCCAGTGCCTGCTACGATATCTAGCTCGGGCCTGCAAACAACTGGTTCTCATAACTGGCAGTCTTCTTCTCAGGTTCCCAGTAAGCGTTCATCGTCTCGATCTATTAATACACGCGATTCAGGTCACTTGGCAAGTCAAGTACATCCAAGCTCAAGGCAGAGCCTATACAATCACCAGGTACCTGACCAAACTACGACATCTAGAGGCGGTCCGGAAGCCCACAGGAGCCTTCGACATCCTCAAGATACACAGCAGCAGCCATCATCTCCAGCAGTGCCTGCTTTTCGCTCCGGTTATGCCCAAGTTCCAACTCAAAACTCCCAGTATTCAGGCCCCGTCTCTTATAACCCGCTCACACTCGCTCTAGATCCTGACAATACTGGTACTTTAAATTATCCTCCTACTCAGGCGCCACGGAAACTACATCGGCGTGGCCAAAGCCATTCGAGTTTTTCCCTTCCAGGACTTGACTCATACATCCAGCAGAGTAGCATCCCACAGAGCCATCAAGCTCCCATTCAAGATAATAGCGACGGTGAAGAGGAAGGAGATACACTTACAACTACTGGGCCAAGCAGTACCACTGGTGGTTTACTTGGTGTTTTAGTTCCGGTATGTATTACTCCTTACTTTTAGTACAACCACATGCTAACTAACGTATTAATGCAGCCTGGGAGAAAGAGAGGACGGCCTCTAGGGTCGAAGACGAAGAACACTAATAAAAGGAAAATACAGCCCCTAAGTGCAAGAGCAATTCTTCCTGGACCTTCAGCAACATCCGCTCTCCCATCATATGCTGTAAGTATCTATTCATCTATGATTTTGCCATACAATATCTAACCTTTTTCCTAACAGGTTCCGGTTCCTTTAAGCCAACAGTTGACACCAGCACGTCCAAGCCGTGAAACAAACTTCAGTCTCGCCAAAAATGCCTCTTTAATGCTCAACCCTTTCAGCAAGATCGTTCCAGGCTCGATTAAGCTGGTAGCCGATAATGATCAAGTGTGGGAATACAAGTACTCTGGCACTAGGCGAAACTGGAAAAAGGGACCAAGCGGAAAGGTCACTGTTGCGAAGCTCAATCACTGGGCAAATACTATCTTGCGTCGAAGACTGCCTGACAACTTCCCTTTCGTTACAAGAAAGATATCAAACCCGGATCCCCCTCAACCAAAGTTCGAAAAATGGACAGAATGGGAGAGATCATTCCTAGAGGCTCATATTTTGAATTATATTAGAGAAAATAGGAGGTATCTCGATGAAAAGGATTGGGAGAACGTTGCGGATGCGCAGAATCAAGAGTTTGTCCCCCACAGAAGGCTCCCTGGCTTGCCTTTGGCCCAGTTGACCTCACGTACACTCACGATCGACAATGTTCCTGTGGTTAGAGGTGGTGGCTTCACGAAGACCGACGGTTACTTCCCAGAACGTACGAGCTCCGAGATTCAGAATATCTTGTATAATTGGCCTGATATCCAGGAGAAAATCAAGGAGGAGGTCACTAGTATCCGTGGAAAAGTCCCAGCTTTCCTGGACTGTGACACCGAGCTTAGTGACTCAGAAGTGAGCACAGATGATGAGAATGAAGCAAATGATACAATTGTAGTCGATGATGATGGGGATGAGCTCATGATTGAAGGGGAAAGCGATCTTGGGAGTCTTTTTAATGAATAGCATGGGATTTATCATAATGTCGTTGATGGATGAAGGATTAAGATAGTAATGTACTTGGTTTGAAGATAATGACAATTAATTCCTTTTAATACTACTCTTATGTGAACTTCAATATATTTCGTGGCCGCCTCATAATGATTGTGGAACAAATAATAAGCAAAACAGTAGTTAATAGGCTAGAATCTTAATTCATTAGGCTTTAGCATAGAGAATTAGCCATTATAGAGTAGAATGAGATAGATATAGCAGCGGGATTCATGCAAAATCAATACTTCTCTTCATTAAAGTTTTTTACTATAATGCATGTTGTAGAACCGCCACTTTTCCGTCGTTTTCCGTCCGAAGGGGTAGTCGTTTAAGGCTTTTAATGGGATAAATATTCTCAATTCTGTAGGCTTTTGCTTAGATGACTAGAGTACTATCATCCATTTGTGGGATATTAGTCTATAATTGTTCGAACATATTCCAAAAAGCTTTAATACTTCGCTCTAGTTTCAAAGATAGTAATATTGAATTCTTATTAAGAATACAACCACTATGATATTACCAAGGTGTATTCTGACACGAAGGAAGCTAGGAATAGGAAGTATTCTATTGACTAGATAGTAGGATGTCACACACATCACGTCAGCATATGGGAATAGCATCATGTATCGGCAATCAGATAAAAGAACTATGCTAAAGAGGAAAGGATCCTCTTCAAGAGATCAGCACCACAAAGAGAGGATGATCACGTGACTAAACCACATGGCATTCACTAGGCACAGGCCTAAGCATGACATCTGCGAGACCTTTCCATCAAATGCAAGAGGAGTTCCTAAATGACCTCACTATCTGGCTAGCTTTGGACAATTTATAAGACTGTCGGACTCAATTGACCATTTAATCTTCACGCTCGAATTTCCACCCGATGATTTTAAAGAATAGGGCTAGCAACCAGCAGCAAGCTCCCCTCATTGCCAGATAAGCCACCCTTAAGTTAAAAACCTAAAGTGGCTGGGAAATTTGATGGAATGATGATAAAATGAATGTTCTACGATACAAGATTCTCACGCGATCCTTCAAAGTCTGAATTGAATAATTTTAGGTTTCTGCATGCAGTAATTTTGCTGTTGAACGTCTCAGGAATTTGAATACAAGTTTGCGAAGGGCATAGGCTAAGTTTTGAATTGAGCTATCACTCAATCATCTTAAATGGGATAATATCATCTGACAATGAGACAAGCATCATAGGCTCGGAGGATAAAATTAACTCAGATTTCGCTCTTCAATCCATGTATTATATATTGCCATTTCTCTGCGTCATGTAATATCGTTCTTGGCCCACTTCCATTTTATATGACTACTTGCATGATTCTCAGCTCATTTTGCCTTCCATAAGTTCAAAATTAACTTCGTAATTTCGAAGAAAATCATACAAGTTAAATTTCTGAGGGAACAAAAGAATCGTGAGCCTCTGACACAGCGCTTGGTCTACTAGTCTTGGCGCAATTTCGCAAAAATAGGAAGACATCATCGTAGGCTTCAACATTTCCCCGGTAGTTTATTCATAGAGTCCTCATGCTCTCTTTATTAGTTCCTAGTGTCACTTGGTTCTTCAATGTGAAGTCTGCGGCTTCGCTTCATTGCGGGGTATCCTGCTTAGTCAACACAATGCCACTCGCTTGTTCTTGTTTTCGGTTACGTAGACATCCTTAAATTAGTTTCTCATGTGCTAGTGTTTTACAAGCTCCCTTGCCAAGATATGTTGATTTATCTGATGCTATTCCAGTACTTCTTGCATGGTTTACTTCAACTATAGATTGTCAATTTTAGAGCAGCTTAATGTCTGGAGTAAATATGTAATCCGCATATGTATTCGTCCCCAATTTCCAGCATCGCTAAAATGATTTCGTATTTTCTCGTAGTCCATGTTTGAAATTTTCTTATTTCTCATCCATTCATGCCACGATTTCCGGATCAGTCTTTGAATTCTCACTGCCTAACATGGGAGCCTGAGGATAAACATTCCACATCATAGCCCATGTCAGAGGTGCTTCATGGCACCCCAAGTCTTCATGCCATCTCCGTGGAAGTAAGCTACCAGATATCTTAATAGGTCAAAATTGTTTGGGGCGGAAGTTTGCACACTAGATCGTTCAGATATTAATTTCTTTTTACCTGAACACAAATTATTTTAAATCGGCTTGCAGGCACAAAAGGTTCAAAGAACTCCATTTCTTGTTTCCTCTAAGCTGTGAGCGTTATTTGTATTTATAGTTGGCATCTTAATCCAGGTATATGGCCAGTGGCGAATTTCAACTTCCAGCGACATAGCAATAGTGTAACCGTGGTTATATTACATGGATATCGCATCAGTTAAATTTGGAAGCTGTGGTACAAATAGTAGTTATTGTTTCAGAATTTCCAGTATCTTAATTTTACTGCAACATATCATGCCTAGGCCCCTGCCTAGTGAACGCATGTAGCTAGTCACTTGATCACCCTCTATATTTAGATGGTGATCTCCTGAAGAGGATCCTTTCCTCTTCAGCATACCTAGTTCTCTTATCATAGTACATGTCCATGATCCCATTCCATATGCCCCTGGTGATGTGCCTGACACAAAAGAAATTACTCTATATTCGGACCAAAACCTTATCATCACTTTCTATGTTTGATGTATTGTCTGATTAATATCTATATTTGCATCTCATATACATTATGCATTGAACCACAGATGATATTAATCTAACTTCATTTATGTCATTCCACATTCAAGATCCTTGGTCTGAAAAATATCAGATGTACAATTTGAAATGCTCCAGGTTGATTTATGTCTCTCAAGATTTTTATATGGGAAAATTAGATTGCTTTTCTCAAATAAAGACTTTGTTTTATGTAAATTAAAGCACAACAACATTTTGATGAGTTTTAAGTATAAAAGTACTTTGTCCTAAATATCTAAGGTTTCTATCTCAAATCTCCTGAAAAGCCTTCTGTGGTTGTCTAGAACTACCCCTTAAGTTCATCGAGCCTATTATGGCCATTTTAGGTCCACAGTACAGAAGCCACAATAAGTCAACATTCATCTAGGGTAGGGGTATTCGTCTAATGGTAGTCTAACAATGGTATATATTCACGTGATTGAAAAACTAATATTAATATTGAATATTGTTTAACCATTCCGAAGTGGCTCCGATATCCCTGGCCTCAACAATCCAAGGCTCCTTCTTCCACTTGGTCTTTGTAACCTCAAAGCTTGTTGAAGATCAGTTCCAGATCAGCCAAGGTAAGTCTAGCATCTACATATTTACATGTCTCTCTTTATTCTTCATTCTCCCCAGGCTAACAACAACCTTAATAATAGTATTCAGCCATCCTCACTTCTTCAACAAATTGATCCTCAAGATGTCACGCACAAATTCAAACAAGACGATCTACTGTTTCTTCCCTCCAGTAATTGGCGCTTTAACTTCTTCTCTAAGAGCCAACCCTGCTGGTAAGGGTACGAAGAGCCATGGTCACTGGGTCCTGAAGAATAATCAAGACTGCGCTGAGGCAGTAATCGGAGTTCCAGAACCAAACAAAATGCGTATCGGATTGGTCAACTTGCAGGAACCCGAATTAGATCGAGAGGTCTTCTATGACCGAGGTTTTGGAGAGCCATTCGACTGGAACGATGCAAGTGATCTCTCTCTCTTGAACGAGTGGAGACAAGAAAAGATTCGAAAGTACACCAGGATGAGCCCGGGACAAATGGAGCGTACAAAGGTTACCAAGGACCAGGATGTTACGCACAAGGCTGTTACGAAGGCTGCTAAGGAACAGGTTGCTAAGCCCCAGGTTGTTCAGCCCCATGTTGCCAAGAACCAGGATACTAGAGGATCTGGATCGAGAGGAAACTTGGAGTCTCATGATTCTAGCCATGAACTCCTCGAATTGGTGAATCACGGGAAGGAAGTTCAGGCATTTCGTGTTCACAAACGCCCATCACCAAAACCCAGATCCAGGCGTCGCCAGAATCCACATAAAGGACAGGTCGAATTTCTTCCTGTTGATCTTGACAAGGTTGCTAGTTTAACACCAGAACAACAGCAGCGTCGCTACCAGGTTCAGAGCAGAAGCTGGAACATGATCAATAATGTCATTGAAAAGTCGTTCGACTACCCAGGTCGGGAGATTGGAATCATCTATAATATCTGAGTCTCTCAAATCTTGACATTATCTCTGCAGGATTTCCTCAACCGACTCTTTCAACTCGCCAGTCTTCAAATGAAGTTCGACGATAGTTCTGCAGAGCCTCCTTCTCAATTCTTTAGATTCGACTTGGATCCTTCCCCATTTCATGGGTCTGGTCGATTACAAGATAGCACAGCAGCGATAGCAGCTAGATGCCGATAGCAATAGGTTTACATGGGATCAAGGGTGGCAGTTTTAATGCTGAGGCTTTTTTATGGGACCTAGTTAGATAACAATCATGACCCGGGGTCTTCAAACAACTTCTGCAGTCTTCCATCTGAACCCTTTGCAAATTTGTGACTTGATTAGCCCCCTTTCCACCCTTGAATAAGGTTCCAGGTCAAAATAAACCTCAATGGCCTATGGGGCTATTTTATACCATTGATGAGACCTAAGATTCAGTTTCTTGTTCTTCAAGCCTTTCTAGCATGGATTTCATTTCAAACCAAAAATTCTACATATACCTGTTGCGATGAGGACCTCTGTATTACACATCGGCATATAATCTTCAGCGACCGATTAGCCTTATAAAGGTAGATTTTACACGTCGGGTTTCATGATTAGATGGAAGTCTGATAGCCTCGCCAAAGAAAAGCTCTGTTTGTTGCCTATGATTTAACCAGTAAAATGCAGTAAAATTACTTCCTGCTTCCAGATTTATATGTTCCACAGTTATAATCAAATGGGCCTGGCGAAAATTGATCCATTCTCACCATTTTCCAAAGTCAAAATGCCTAATGAAAATACCGATTTAAGATTGTTTTTCATTACAGAAGCAACCATAGGGCTGCCTTTCGAGATCCAGTCATCAAAGTCACTACGCTTCAAATGTTTAATTCAAGGTTGATTCTTTACTCCCAAGAATTCTCCGATAATAACGATGTTCTGCAAAGCTCCGTGGGATATATATTAGACCTATCATCCCACAAGGTTGTTTCCCGCTTCAAGAAAGACTACCAGACAGATCCGATGAAAGAAGTCGCGCAAGTTAGATATTGGAAGTAGGATGGTAAGAGTGGTTTTGGAACTCAAAATCCCTTCAGACAAGTGCTAATTCAGATCTAGTTCTTCTTATAAAGCAGGCCCTTTATCTATACCACGAGAGACAGAAAACTCCATACAATTTATACAACAACATTGGGCATCTATCGCGTCGAAAGTCTTTGCCTCCCTCAAATTTGAAGTCCATTCCTTCTTTACACTTCCCCACAAATCACCAAAACGGAACTTTATCGGCGTAGCATCTGGCTTGGAAATCGTGGCATGTATGGTGGATCTTACGAAAGGGGTTTTATGGGTATAAGCTTTGGGATAGAGTGAACCCGTGTTAAATGGCTCCAAATATTATTTCAGGGACGCACCAGTGATGGGCCCGGTAGGCTCAGGTATAGATGGTGGAAAGTATAATTATTACAATATGGATTAATTCAAGTTTTTATGGGGGTTCTTTATACTGCTTAAATCACTTTCGCATATCTAGGGAAGCATTTTTATTTGGGAAGGGAGACGAGTGTTAGATACCTAAGCAGAAGATAAACGGGCCCAGAAGGGGCATTTGGAGGGGGGCAGCCGGTGAAAACTTTGGTGAGAAATAGGGAGGTTTACGGACTATAAAGAGAGAATTGGGGCATGATCCATCAGAAATGCTGATACTTGAGTGAAAGATGGAGAATATGGGAGAGAGGGAGTGAGAATTCCACCCGGTAGGACTTTAAATCTTCCAGACCAAACGAAGAAACATTGATTAGTGGCAATCTAGTATTTCTTTCTCCTATTCCTCTGGAGCTTTCAATCAGTTGCAAGATCTCAACTACTCAAACAATCCCATCTCTCCCTTCGTATTCCCCCTCCCCATGTCTATCTCGCACGACAAACATTCATCTTTTCTCCGACATCCCCTCATCCTCTTATCTCCCAATAACCTTTGGTATTCCACACAATTATTGATCTCCCATATCTCTCTGGAGCATTCGCCAAAAGAGGAAGATGATAACTGTCAAGGACATAAAAGATTCAGTTTTATGTATATTTGGAGGCTCAGGCAGAAGAGAGAAAACATACACCCATCTAGTAGGCAATGGAGAATCCAAGTGGCAATCTCATCTTCGGTTGGAACTTCATCTGAAGTAGAATTGGGACATGCTCGCTTCATTTCGAAATGCTGCTAGCAGAGTGTCTTTTGTCTGGTGGTTGGATTTGATATGCTGCTGGATTGGGATGAAATATCTGGGCTTGTAATAGAGTGTCGTGATTTAAGGTGTAGCCTTCTATGCCAGACATAACTGTATTCACTTCCTTGATTATCTTCAGTGAATGAGAACGAATCAAAGAATTGTAGACATTTCAATAACCCGAATTTTGGTTTTGGCCGATGTCTACAAGAGATTTCCCCACGCAATTTAGCCAAGCTAAAAGAATATGTTAGAAGCCAGTTCCTTTTTTTCCACTCTTAAATCCTTCTCACATCCTCGATGAGGAGCAAAATGATCGGACCATACATAATGGAGAAAAGCTTTCAAACTTCCGCATATTGTTGGTTGAAAAATGAGAAAGCTAGCCACTGACAGACTTTTGTCGGCTGTTTAAAGGGAGCGAAGAGGAGGGTTTCTAAATCCAAGACCGATAATTTATAGTAGTAAAACATGCCTTGTTATCACAATTACACACTATATTATGTCTCTGCATAACCATCTTATCCCCCAAAACCTTGTTAGTAACTCCGGTTAGCAGTCTGGCAAATGATTCTATTTTTATGGATAATTTCCTGATGAATCCTGAGAGCCTGGCGGGACTTGGTGTTGATAATTACACGTTTTTAAATGAGGCATATCCATTCGCTCAGTGGCCAATTTCTCTGTAGCCAATTACCCTGTAGTCTATCCCAAGGAAGAAGATCTCTAGCTACCTAAGCGGTGGTAGTTTGGAGGTTGCTTGTTTCTCTTATATTTCGTCCTTTTCTTTGTCATCTAATGATAGAATCATGATAAGAATGAGGAATGATGAATGGCGTTAATCATTTCTATGGATGAGTTACTAATGAGCATTCACCTTGCGAATTTACTTTCATCGAGCATAGATCGCAGAACTCAACACGTTGCTGTAGAAACAAGATCATAATCGTAGTGACCGAAGATTGATTGATCAACAGATAGCTAGAACCACGAGAAAGGATGCTGTTCAATTCGACGAAGGGTATAAGAGAGTGACCGTGGTGAAACGTGACTTCGACACATTGCTGGAAGACTTCATACACGTAACATGACTTCGTTTCACATTCAGACACGGCTGTAAAATAAAAAGTATCAGAGAAGAGAGAATGGATAAAAGGTTCCATTGTTTAATACCTAACCAAAACCCTGATTCGCTATGAGTTTCTGCAACTCGCCGCTGAGGTATCCCTCCGGAGACACCTGCAATAAAAGATGGCCAACCGTCGCCCAAAGAAATATACCACGACCCTGATGCTAGATTATACCTCTTACCAAGCCCAAAAGAAAAACCAAGAGATAAATTCTGTAATCAGAACAACCAATGATGAGAACAACCAACGACGGAAAAGCAATTCAGCGTATTGTGTATTAAATCCTTGCAAACATCGCTTTTCCCCAGTTATTCGGCGACGAAATATAATTATTCTCTTTCCAGTTTTTGAGTTCGAAAGGTTCGTATTCAAAACGAAGTTTGGTCAGATCTTCATCCACTTTGCCGCACACAGTCGTGTTTTCTCTCGGTTCAGAGGAGTGACAGTGCAGGTGTATTCAATAACCATTTCCACCCCTCAATTTTACCACATACTAGCGGCGTCTGCGTGATCGCTTTTCTTTTTCCAAAGAGGTCTTCTGGGATGACTCTGGAATATGATGTCAGAAATGTTCATTACTGTGAATCAGTGAAAACCTACCGTTTGACTTGCTAGTATCATGTTTATATCCTAGCCAATCAAGAATTTCCTTCAAGTGATGATGATGCGTGCGGAAAGCGAGCCCTCGGAGAGAATCTTCGGATCTTGCTGATAAGATGCGGCCATTTGGCAGCTTTTCGGTTCCAATTCCACTATGGAGCAGCTCTCCTTTATGCTGAGAAGTGCCAGCAAAGTGTTCATTGAAACTTTCTGTGACTAACTTCCAGTCGAGTTTCAGTTTCGGCAATCGACCTTGTATTCTGTGCGGTGATAAATCTATTATGATCTCACAAAGCTTTTTTATCTCTTCAACAGTCCAACGGTTCTTTATCGAGGATTTTATCTTGCGGCCTTTTGCTCGACGAAACCCGAGATCCTTACGAAGGTCCCCCATTGTCGAGTTGTCTCAAGAATTGGATTATTCTTTTCCTTTAAGTTGTTACGGATGATAATTCTGATAGAGTGAAATAATGTGCAAATAGTTTGGGATATTTGGAGTGATGTTTTCTTGCAAGTCCCATATCTTTCAAGATGCAATTTATTGATTGTTTTGTTCGTCACCAGGTTCTTCACCCTTTCCCTTGTTGGAAATAGATTCCTGAGGAATTAGAACGGAAGTCACAACCGAACCATGTACATTTCTTTGTGTGCCCATGGACACGAGAATTTTGGCAGCCTTTAAAAATCATGATTCGTGAGTATGGCAAAGTTTATTCATAGTGGGGATAGTACCTTAATAACATCCGCTTCTTCCTTATCCCCCCCTTGTATGACTTCCTTGCCATCTTTCACATTGATATTCGTACCCTGACCATGTACCAACCCATCATCTTGCTTCTGCGTAGCCTTTGTTGTCTCAATCTCAATCTCAATCCTTTCAGACATCCTACAAACCCCCCAGCGTGCCCATCGATTCAATTCCTCCGCCGCTCTATTCTCATTCAGATCCTCCAGGTCTGGCGCAAGACGACGAAACTCTCTTCGAACCTGAAGATAGGTCTTTGGCTCATGCACAGGGCTCAACTCAACTGTCTTGAGTATTTCCGTATAAAACTTTGCTTCTCTTCCAAGGGGAAAGTCCTGGTCATCATGCCTGGAAAACAAAATGATATGGCGTACCATGTCACGACAGAGATGGTTTCGGTTGAATGCATATGAAAGGTCACGAACTGCAATCATTTCAGCGTCGCTCAGTGTGGCGCCTTCAATGAGCTTGAGATTGAAGGGGTGAAATTTCTCCGCAGTCCTAGCAGTTTGAAGAATTCTGCGTAGGGAATCAACATCATCAAAGTCCATGGTATCAAACAGATTGTTCCAGCGAGGGTACTCTTGATCTAGGATTGGATTATGCCAGCGAGGATAGTTTTGGCCAGGAATTGGGCGAGCCATTTCAAGGAAGCTTCAAGGTGATTTTGACTCGAAAGATATTCTTTGACTAGATAGTTAGTAGATATCTTGTGATTTCACAATGACACTAACAATTATAAGTTTCCTTTTTCTAAGATACGCACTGTTTTCCCACTGCGTTTTCCCACTGGGAGTGTGAGCTTGCCACTCTGAAATGACAGCCAGAATAGAGCAATCCAAATTTTTGTTTGTCAATCGAATGCCAGACAGATGACTAAAGGGTGCTGGGAGTTGATAAGACAAGTTAAATGGTGTTGGTGGATGTGGTGGATTTTCAGGTTATGTGTCTGGGTAAGAATTTGTGGAAAGGAAGAAACTTAACCAAGTTGTTGAGGAAAACTCATGAAACAGATCTTGACCTCAGTCTCAATACAGCTAGTCTATTGACTAGTGGAGGTGAATCACATGGAACCATGAGGAGACTGCTGTACCGGTACAACTTGCACCCATCCCAATCTTCTCAACAATTCGGTTAAAATATCGTATGAGGAGGGTCGTCGGTCGTTGTCATTCTTGGTTATCTCTTCTTTCTGAAAAACAATTCATTTCTGAAGCGATATAGTACACACCCTTTGATTTTTACTTTATCTCCCTTTCTGTTGTATTAAGAAAAAACTTCTCGGCTTTTGTTGGATGATTTGAGCAATTTGGTCTAACACCATTTTAGTTGGCATATTTTAAGGAAATCCAGTTGCTTCAAGGTGGGGGCAGAATAATCATGTAGTGTTTTCAATCTAATATTTGTTCAGTGATAACATGTTTGTTTGATGGCATATGGAATGTTTCATTACTTGGATGGGTTTAACAAGTACTTTCCTGCTTGACCTTTTCTTTGTGTGACGCTGTTGTTGACTATTCAACCAACTCCTTTACTTGCGCTAGCTGAAAGGAGTTGGGTGAAAAAAGTTTCTTCGTTGAAGCTCTTTATATAGGTACAGAGAAGTTAATATCATACTACATGATCTTTATCATATCCCTTGGTTGGAATTCCTGTTACATCACCTAACCGATTCCAACATTTATAGGTACTCTGTGAGTTCAAGAAGTTCACACATAAAAGAATGTATATATGTAATGATGTCTCTTTAGTACAGAAGTATTTATTCTATGTCCTAGTCCACAATCTCTCTTCCAATTTGGTAAGTGGAGCGCCAACCAATATTTCAATACCTCTCCAATCTTGCCTGCACCCAGATTGTTATCTTGGTCCATTTCCACATCATAGCTGCTGGCTTTAGGACGTATCTTAAGCTTTAATTCGAACCTGTCGATGTCTTCTGTTTTTAGAAACAGCAGGAATTATATCGTCTGAGTCTGAGTCATTGTCCTGACCAACTTCTTGGCCGTGGCTGTCTGCAACAGATAGTTGATCGTTTTCCGCGTCAATACCAGAATCTTGAAATGCTGAATTTACCTTTCGATTTTTCTTCTTTTCGTCATCGGGAGAAATGCTACCATCCGACCTGCCATCTGGCCTGTGAGGGTTGTACATATATCCTTCATCTCTATTCTCAACAATTTCTAGAACGTCCTCTATTCCGAACTCATTATTTTCGTCGTTATTTTCGTCATGAAAATAGATCATATCAGGATTTAGCTGTCTCGGTCGACGTTCCCTTTTCTTACCAATAGGCTTTTTCTCTGTGGTTCCAGGATTATTATAAGGTTCCAGCTCTTTTACCATTCCATCTGAGCTATCTGGTTCATTGGGTGGTTAAGTTAGAAAGGTTCCGGCGAAATCAAGGTTCGATCCGTACTCACCAACCGATGTTTTCTTAATTTTTGATATATTGAGAACCGTCCCGTTGCTCTTCGTAGCTACCTCTCTCCCTTTAAGGTTGTGAAGATATCTTTTTTGGGGCAGAACGGCCTTTGCGTTTTTTTGACAACGGAGATTTCGTTTCTTTGCCATATAATTGACCTTGTTGACATCATCCATCTCAGTATTTGAGCTAGTCCCATCCCGATTTTCCTTCCCCTGATTCTGCATTTCATCTTGTTCGACTCTAATACCATTGTTAGATCCACGTCTAGGATGCTTTAAACCTTGAGATGTCACTGGAGCACTTTCGGTGGCCACATCTTTGCCCCCATTGGAATAATATGCTTCCATTTCTTCGTATCTATTCCAAACGAGTTTGCCACAGCATATTCGCAAACGTTTTGCGGCTTTGACGACAGGATGGTTCGAATTTTGCTGCCCACAAGCCTGGATTAATGACAGGATGTATCTTTGTGCCTCTTTGCTGAGCAGCCATAGCTTCTGAATACCATTTACAGTTTGCTTTTCGACCACTGACAGAGGCAAATTAGAAGTGCCAAGACAGTCCAATGGGAACCCAACAACTTCCTTAATCGAGGCTAGCGTAGCCGCTTCCCTCACAATGCGACGAATTGCTTCTGGATTTGAAATGTCGATACACAGAATATCTGGCTGGACTTCAGGTTCGTCGATAGAAGCTATGGTTGCCGCGTCCTCGATAACTGACGTAAAATCCGGCTCAAGGTATCCTAAAGAGAAGATGTCATCAGTATCGTGTCTTCATTGTATATTTCCATATATTCGGCTGGAAGTGTGAGTATGAACTAATCATTACCATGGATCATAGGACAGAAATTTCCATATATGCTATAAACTAGACTCTTTATCACAAAGAATGAAATGGCAGGGAGAGGGGAGCTTACCGGGAACCTTTGCGGAATACATGCTACTTTCACATCGATTTTGGGCCACGAATTGTTTAAGAAAAAATAACAATGCCGGTTTTGAAGCGGGGAGACTTTTGGATGGGGAGTGGTTAATCGGGAAAGTGTTGATCAACTTTGTTAAATTGGATGTAAGAGTTGAAACTAGAACGCTTTGTTGATAGTTGAGGTTATATACACATGTAATGTACATAGCCCAGTGAACCAAAAAGTACGGTTCCTGCTCCTATTATTGATTAGCTACACCCAAGGGAATTGTTGTTTGATTTCGTTTTGTAGAAGCTCCGGATATGTATGTTTTGGAGCCAAGTTTATGAACATTAATTATGTGGAGACCAATTGGAAGAAGGCAAAAAGTATTATGGTGTCGACATCGAAGGTCATCACCTAATTTCAACAACGCGGTCGATATAAACTTGAACAATAGAACGTAGCTAGTTCTAGCCAAAGTATAAAAGGGAAGAGTTGGGGAAGGAGCAGCTGTGCACGTGGTGGGCAAGTAGTTCTTTCCTTGTTCGTTACTTGATTGACTTCTATATTGAATATCGAGGTCCAACTTCGATGAATCTAACTTAAATGCAAATGATTTTGACGAATTTCAAGTTATATACCAATACTTCCAGTGATCGTTGGCAAGACGGGACATAATTCTCGTATTTCGCTCACTGATATTGGTGTTAACTGGAAATTTATATGATGTGAGTAATGGGAAAACTTCATATTACAATTGCAGGTAGACACGAATACATAATATGATATCAATTATTTTCTAAAATAAAATTAATTATCGAGTGGCGATCATACCAATTGCCAAGGGGTCCCTATTATAACATCGGTGGAAACTTGACAAATAGGTACCAGTTCTCATCTACATCCGCCCGAGAATTCAAAATAACGCAAAACGAATATAAGAAATTAATTGAAACGTGCTTCCCAAACACAAAAGAACAAGCAAATAGGCTACCAAAGAATCGAAAAGGGCTGTCCAAAGTCCAAATATCTGGCCTATAGGAACACAAAAGGTTTGTTCAAAAGGAATCCTCGTACAGAAAGACCTGAAGATGGACGAAGAATTGAAATTGGGAAAATTTTATGGAAGATATATTTAACAATCAGGGGCTGACTCGAAAGGAGTTGGCTTGTTGTAATTGGCATCAGCAGTGTCCGGGGTAGCATCGGTAGCATCCACCGCAGCCTTCGCCGCAGTCTCTTCTTGCAATTGGCGATGAATTGCCCAAATTGGTACCATCGTAGAACCAGTAGGCGGAACATATGGAGTATAAGGCTGAGGGTTAGATTGTTCACCACGTCCACTGGGAAGCTTCCGTCTTTGGGTGAGGATTGAAGGAGTACGAGAAGCAAAAGTCCGTAAGGAATCAAAGTAATTAAGATTAGCTCCTGTAGAATTTGATCTCTCGAAAGATATCGGGTGAGAAGGAATAGATGCCGCAGAAGCTGATCCGAACTCAATATGAGAAGGAATGGGTACCATAGAAGCTGATCTGAACTCATCAATGGGAGCAGGTGTCAGAGGCTTCCATTTCTTTTCTTCGGGCAAGTGATCATACATAATAGCGGCCTGCTCGGCTAGAGTATCAAGTGCTTGCTTGCTACCACCCAGTGCTTGAATAGCATTGGTGCCGAAAGGATGTTGTAACTCGGTAGATGGGCTATCATAAAATATCTCCTCATTATACGCAGTTCGTTTCTTATAGCGACGAGGAGGGGGCTCTGCTATAGTCTGAGGCTCTGCTATAGTCTGAGGAACAGTCATTGGTCGAGGTAGGAGTGGTCGAGGTAGAAGTGGTCGAGGCTGATAACGAGGATAGATTGGAGGGTTTGGGGTCGGTTCCAATGGCGATTCAACAGCAGAGCGATCATTATCATATGGAGAAGAGACGCGCGACTCGCCTTGCTCCTCGGAAGACTCTTGAGCAACTGCCTTGCCCCTTACTTGCCTAGCCACCCCTTTTTCTTTCCTGTTGGGCTTTATTGGAGGGTAACCGTTCCTCTGGGGACGAGTGCTATTTCTCAGTCTATCCATGACTTCGATTGCATCAGGAGCAAGGAAGTAGCCCATCTCTTGTCGGAGGACCCAATCGGTACGTTGAGGGATCTGACGATGCTCCCGAAGCGGCATAGAGATAGAGATAGCTTCTCTTGGAGTCCTATCTTGACCCTGGCAACGATAGCGACGAGGAGCACCAGGTGTACCTTTATCTTGCTCGGTATCTTTGACCAAGTAATTATAGTCATGGGCAATCTGAGACCAATCGATATCCTTTCCACCATTAAGGTAATCTCGAACTATTCCAGTGATAATTTGTTGTTCTGGTACAGTCCAAAACTCCTTATTATCATATGTTTTACCAATTGCTCTTCGGATGACCTGACTGCGCCAGTTGTTAAGTGCCTGGACGGACTTGGCGCTATTCCAATCCACTTTACCATTCTTTTGGTCATCCTCGTATTCATGCCTAACATCGCCTTCAACCACCTCGTTTGTGTACTCGTCAGTTTCTTCTGTCTTGAAACTGATGACAAGCTTAGAGAGATCCGGCTTGCCAAGGATCGCGGGGCTTCGATCCACTGTACCGTCGTCGATGCAACGATCGCCTCTTTTGCCCTTTGGAGCGTGTCTCTTGTTGAGCTAAATATATGTTAAATACGAAAGTTTAAACAAAATAAGAAGCGCAAAGCAGGAACTTACTCTTTGTTTCTTCTGCTCCTCGGTTTCGTTCGTTACATTGGAGGCAGGGGCTCTCTTCCACTGTATATAGCCCGGCGCGTGACCCGGGCTGAATTCAGCATCAGAGTCTTCTTCGGCGGTCTCAGAAGTGACGACAGAGGTCTCAGGGACAATAACGGATGGTTTAGGAGCGAGCCTGGGTCTCTTGGGAGCCTTGTTGGGTGGTAGAATAGGTTTCGCTTGAGATTTCTCTGGAAGCTTATCGGGTTTCTGAGGTTTCAGAGGCTTTTTCGTGGGAGCCATGGCGACAATGTCTGTTGATCACTACTTCTTAGTTCTTCTTCTCTGTAGTTTTTGAAGTGATACTAGGCTTTTGATAGGTTCAAGGACCTCGGGAATTGAAGGAAGGGGATTCGTATATCAAACCGGATGAAAGTCTTTGGCGAGAAGATGGGATAAAGGATCGAAGTGAAGGCTCTAGTATCCAACACATCTTGTCTCATATATAAGAAAGGAGTGATGATAGAGCAGTTTGAGTGAATGATTTGTATAGAGATATAAAGCAGATATTCTACGTACTCAAAGGGTCAAGTATGCGTGTCTGTTTATTGTGAAAGTTGATATTTCCTTGGAAGGATTTCTAGTCCAAAGAACTGCAGAATATGAATACCTAATTAAAGAGTATGTCAGAGAAGTTTCGCTATGGTAACGAGATAAGTATTTGAGGGATTAAATAGCCATTTGCAAGAGATAAAGAGAAGTGTCGGTGTGCTGGTAAGAAAAATTACTCTTTAGGTGCGATCTGTAGCTCAATACATAGGATTGAAAGACACCTGAAGGTTGATGAGAAAGTTGACAATATGTCTTGGGAAAAAACAAACTAGATAGCCAAATTCATGGAGGAACCGTCGTGTTGTGGTGGGAGATTGTGTAGGTGGCTGCCCCTGGTGGAAGAGAAATTCGTCCTTTTGGATTGAACTCTTCAACTCAGAGCAGCGCATGATCGTGATATAGAAACAAATACACACATACCCTGGATAGAGTAAGGTCAGAAAGATTTGTAACAGACAAGCCATTGTGTATGAAGGTGATGAAGAGAAATTTTCAACTTACTGATATTAACCTGTGATCTCACTGCTTTTGTTTGCCGGCTTTCTCTTTAGTAAATAAATTCCAATAATAGAAACACCACTCAGAAGGGACCTCGCTATTAGGAAGGGTGTCAAAAGAAATATTTATCGATCCAGAAACATCCAGAAAAGTGGTTGTGTGAAAATTGTAAAGTCCACAGAAGATTAGAACTTGTTGTTTTGCATCCGATTTCTTGACCAATTAGGCATAGTTTGTGATGGCAGAGCGGTCAAATCATTATACATATCTTATAAACCAATAGAGTCACCGATCTTTATTCAATGTTGGTTAGTGTGATTAAATAAACACGGCTGGGATTGAATAATGAGCTTCCATGGTAGCCTTGTGGAGTAGAAAGGAGCTTTGTGACCAGAAATCTTCTTAAAAGTCAAATAGAACAGTTGGTAGACAGTTTTTGCGGGAAGTAGTAGTAGTCACTGATGAAATCAAAGTTTTGAAGGTATTTTAGAGAAGTTATAATCAAACTTTGAGAAGTTTACTTTTTCTGAGGCTCCCGTACATATGGAAGAAGCTCAAATACACTGATACATACAGGTGAGATATCAAGATTAACACACTGCACCTGCTACCGCATGCACCAAGCCAACAATAATAATCATACCTCTATCCAACCGTTCCATTCTTCATTCAAAGCTTTACCATTATAGAAGGATATCTATTGCGTGAGAAGCCTGCGTCAGCCCCTGACACTCTAACATACCTCCAGTTCAACATCAGTTCTGGTGCAACTCTTACCCATTCTACATTCTACATATCGAATACTTGCGGATCCAGAACAGGGGAGAGAACTCTCTAAAAGGCTCAGTCTGTGATGGGGAGGATAACTTTGGACGATTGTTTTTCCGAACGAAGGATAGACAGTTTGCATGAGATGGCACTTCTGCCAACGTCTATTAGCTTATCTACAAGTCAAAAGATCTGCGGACCATCGAGAGAAACCGAGAAGTGGAGAACTGTCTTTTGCATAGACCGAGAAGACGATGGAGACACTACTTGAAAGCTAGATGCAGGGTAGTGATTTTACTTCTTTTGACGACACCTAGGGTATTTTTCGGTCCTTAACTATGTAATTTGATGATATGGGCATCTTTCTTACCTGCGACTCATTCGCGTCACATAAGGTCTTCAACTTAAGTCTCATTGATGATTTTGAAGTCTGGCAGGCTTGGCAGACTTCGCAGAGCATTATCTGTGAACTCTGGGTAAGCTAAATGACAGAGAAGTTGAACAGAAAATGATTAGAAGGCGATGCTACTTCGCATTAGTCTTTTATTCACTATACTTAGCATCTTCAGATATTCTACCTTGTTGTGTGACTTAAACTGATACCATGTTTGCATCCACATTATCTTTCAGAACTGTTTGCCATTTGTTACCATCTCCTGTCATATTCCTAACAATCCATTGGTATAAGCCTGGAGTACTTAATGATCCACGTCCTAGCTACAGTACCCCTCCACTTATATTAGTTGAACCTTAAATTTACACCCAAATCAATCAAAATATATATATTTCATTTTAATATTTTAATACGATTAAAAGTTCAATCATTAATTCCTATTAATATATTAAAGATTTTTACAAAAAGATTATATAATTAAATTTTGAAAAGCTAAAAAATTATATTCGTGAAATATTTAATTTTTAAAGTTGAAATTAAATTTTTTATTGATTTTTTTTGCAAAAATTGATTCAAAAACTATTAAGTAATTTTGTATTTTAATTATATAAATTAAAAAATTTCTAAAAATAAATTATATATTTTTTAATCGAATTTTTTTTCGAAATAATTTATATTATAAATAATAAAAATAATTCTATTGATATTAGAAATTATATAAATTATTAAAGTAATTGACTTTTGGTGCAAAACCCCTATCGAACAAATAGAAGTGGTCTAGTACTGTATCTGCGGGGCAAAATCAGTTTCCTAAGTGACAAGTACTGTTATTATCCGCCAATAACCAAATATCACGGTGTGAATTAGATTCACTCTCCTTTTTGTTGCTGTAGAGCTTCACTCCTTTCAAAATTCGAGGTGATAATACTCTTAATAGGCACCCCCAGGCTCAAATTACAGGCGTTTGTTAAACTAGTACCTACCTAGGTAGTTACAACCAACTTTCCATCTCATATTTATATATTCTTATCTGTAAAGTCTGGGTCGCAGTGTTATAAAAAGAAGCCCGAATCTCTCAATTTCAAATGAAGGAGCTAATTTCCGAAGTTCTGGATGAAGTGGAATTTTCACATCAGTTCCGAATCACTCGGGTATTAGCGAGGCGTAGCCTCCTTCATTCTTCACTAGGTAATATTGGGTGATATATTCTCTCGCCCCTCGATATTAAATTCATATTTTCATGTTAACCTTCCTCCAGGGCAATAAGATGCCCAACAGTCACTCCAAAAAGTCTTGCCTCCACGAAATCAATAGCGGAGAGAGCGCGCTATCGACCAAAACTCCGATTTTGAATTCATTCATCTGAGAGCGTTCCGGGTTTGGGGTGTAATCGTCTAATTTCATTTTTTTAAATGGTGAAATATAACTCTGTATGGACCTCGACCTTTTATGTTTACTGGTCTATAGATCAGCAAAACTCCTCATTATTGCATGTACAGTTCCTACACTCCTCTCCTCTCCAATGAGACTGGTGAATCTTCCCAGTGAACTTCTTTCCACCAAGCTAGTTCTAATGAAGCAATACAAAGCGGCTGAACGGATGATTTTATTTGCTTTTCTAGAGGTTAAAGCTTGAATAGAGTAGTTACAATGGGTGAGATGGGTGAGCAATGCGACTAGTCGCGGGGAGGAATCATGACACGCAGCTCAACTATTCAACGCAATACAAATTCCACCGGATTCAGTCTCAGTAATGGCCAATTGGCATCTATGGCGTTTTGAAATGCTCTTACAGGTGTAGCTTCAAAGACAATGAATCTAGACATAGCATTAGATGGATGAGTTTTCAAATTAACAGGTGTATTTTACTGCCAAGAGCTAGAGAATATAGTCGAGTAAATATTTGATTTCGAAACGAATACATGTCACGTTTTGCTTCATTGGACTTGCACCTTGAATTGCTTTTTGGAAAGAGGAATGTCATCAAATATATCAAATAATCTGCAAAGTTCCCGGGCAGTTTTGTAGGGCGTATGCTCTCTGCACGAAGCCAGATTGAGGTCCAATGCCAGGTAGATGAAATGATACAATGCGAGTGCTCAACCAAAGCAGGTTGGTGGGCTATCATAATATTCTCTTCCAACATCAGCCAGTAATTCCATTTAAAGCAAAGCAATTACTTCATGTCTTTGTCCAGAACAGACTCCAAAGCTGGTATTCCGCTGCTAGGGGTCCTACAAACTTTAAGAAGGACATAGAATAGTCAACAACAAGTGACATGTTGATTATGTAATTGTACAAGCTGCTGTACGGATGTATATATACAGTTGCCATGGAATATGGTAGAACGATAATCCAGGTGGCTGGTAGCAGGTGATAGCTAGGAAAGCTCTTCTGTGTGAATTTAGATCTTAGCACCAGAATTTAGTACAGCCACTGACTGTATAGGCCAGAGTTGCCAGGATATTGAGCTGTAACTCGAATCAAGTTCTATTCCCCGCGCCATATTGCCCACTTCGAGGTTTTGGTACAGCCCTCCGGCCGTACGGAGTGTTAGTGAAAATGACCGTAGACCTCAAATGCCTACTTAAGGGCTCCAACTGTCCATCAGAGATCCATCTTCCCCATCCTCTTTACAAAAGTTTCTCAATAGTCACCAAAAACTCCCCCTTCACGGAAAAATCGCACTTCTTTTACCCAAACACAAAGACATCATACATTCAAGTCATTCTACAATCATCTCCTCATTTTTTCCACACGCAAGAATAATCTTTTACCAACTTTTAATTCTTTCAAAGAATTTATATTACAAAATGGCCCCTCCAACGAGTCCGAGTTCTGTCAAAACCGCCCTCGACGTCGCACCCACTCAAGAGCAGAAGGATTGGGCAGCTGAGGTCCACACCGAACGTCAAGATGGTGGTGGCATTCGTGGTAAAATAGCTAACCAAGTGTCCAAGCTCTTCGGAAAGAAGAAAGCTCCGTCACAACCAGAGGTATGATATCCCAACAACTTAATCGCATTGCAAGCACTGTGTTGAAGGCTAACCATCCATCTTAGATGTCAAGTTCTAGCAATGAAACATTGTCGACCTCTGCCAGCGCTCCAGCAACTGCCTCGACAAGTTCACGAGCTTATAACAATGTATCGTCGAATATATCACAGGACCAAGTCATTCCAGGTACTTCCAACAAGAGAATGACTCGAACTCAAACGGCGAAAGCAAGCGACTCAACTGCTGGTGATGCTGATTTACCCGCAGCTGTCCCAAAGAAGTCAAAGCAGAAAGCCCTTGCATCCTCATCGAAGGCAGAGCCCAAGGACAACAAAGGCAAAGAAGTGGTAAGTTCTCTTTCTTCCAACCATTTAATAAGGGAAATAAAAGACTGATTGAACATCTCTAGGGTCGAGCACCAGCATCATTGCCAGGACCTGCAGGTTCTACCCATAAGAGTCCTACAATTCCCCCACCCAACTACAAGGGTCCTCTAATTCCCCCACCCAAACACAACCGCCCTCTAATCCCCCCTCCCAACCACAACCGCCCTCTCATCCCGCCTCCCAACCACAACCGCCCTCTCATCCCCCCACCTACGCACAGAACCCCTCGTGGCTCAGAGCCGATTAGCTTCTACATCGGTGAGGAAAGTCCAAAGGAGTTGAATCTTGAGCCAGAACCTCGACCTTTGCCAGCAAACTACCACCGACTTTGGAACGAGTACAGAGCTGCTGGAATTATGACCGATCCTCCTGTTGTTTATGAGGATTCCGAAAAGGAGGAGACAATGAAGAAGCAAGTGGATCTTATTGTTCTTTCTTATGGTCCTGAAGAACGCAGCCATACGGAGATGAATGAAGCTTCGGAGGAAGCAGAACCTGTTAAAGCTTCTAAAGCTGCCAAAGCTGCGAAAGCCGCCAATACCGCCAAGAGCCCACGTCCCCGTTTGGTCATCAAAAATAGTGATGGAGATTCCAGCAAGCCAGACAAAGGAAAAGGAAAGGTAAGTCATTGATCTTCTAATGTGGTAACTATGAGAAGACAACATGCTAATTTTATTTCTGTCAGGCTTTGGATGATGGCAGTGAAGAAACTGCTGAGGCGTCTGAGAGCGATGAGATGAATGTAAGTTAACCATTGTCTGTGTGGGATTATGGCGTTTTTTAGGACAAATTTGGACATAACATGATTTTCAACCTTAAGTCATAGTTTTGAACTGTGGATCGTGGTTTTTAAAAATGAGCGTCGTGACTTCGGGTGTTCCAAGTTGCGAAAACAGAGTGCACGGGCTTGAGGGGCTTAAGGGCAGGAACGGTAATGCTTTAGGTAAATGAAAGGGGGGGGAATGATTTCCCCCAGGTGCTCCTCTCCCTTAAGGCACTCCCTACCCCTGGAGCCTTTCCATTATTTTCTTATTGATAACACTAATCCTATCTCGGTATAGAGAACCACGATCCACGACTTTCGACCTAAAATCATGAAATATGTCTAATTTTGTCCTAAAAAGGCACCACAGAAAATGCCACTGCGTTGTTTTCTACTATATTAAATAACTATGCTGACTTACAAAGCAGTTACAGAGCCCCGTTCCAACAAACCCGAACGCAAAATTGCTCAAAAAGATTCCACCAGGTCATGAGGTGATTGACGAAGGAATGCATGACCGAAGTCGAATCATGGTTGGAACCCCACAACCAGAAGCTCTTACGCTCGTATTCAAAACCGGCAAAGAGGATCCAAACAGTCCAGGTGTCATGCAGCACCTTGCCAACGTCTCCTATAAATACGAAAAAGAAGAGGTGGATTGGAGCAGCGGAAAGTTTGTCACAGGTCTCAACAAGTGGCGAGGTCAAATTTTCAGCCGACTTCTTGGTAAAAAGATGGCAACACGATGGAAGTGGACTCATGATGAGATGGACGTCTTGTGCACTATCCTATCGATTCATCTAAAATCAGCAGAGGTAGGGGGTTCATGGACTAAGATCGACTGGGACACTGTGACGGGAGTCTATAATAGCCACTTCGAAGGTGTGACTCAAAGCGCTGGAGAGTTGTACGCTCGCGTTAAATACAACGCTAAGAATGGTGGGATTGCAACATCAGAGCCTGGCAAGACCATGGAAAATGATCGCGCAGCGCCCGTTCGAACCCCGGACGGCTTAAAGAACCAGATGCTGCATTTTGCAGATCAAAGAGCAGTCGATTTAGTGAAGAAGGCTAAGGATCGAAAGACAGCTGAAGTTCCTACCTATGGAGAAGATCACAACAGCAGTAAGCCAGTTACACCGAGCAAAGAATCTTTCTCGCCAGCTTGGTCAGAAGGTACGTCGCTCCTAAAGATCGTCTTTGTGGATAGTACCAAGATTCCTGGTCATTTCAATAAGAGATTTCGTGTGAAGGCTAATCATAATGACGGCGATACAGATCAGAATGACAGTGATTCAGATCAGAAACCCCCACCAACTAAGAAGATAAAGTTGAATAGGCCAGCTGGTCATCTCCGCGGTGGTCAAATGTCCGGCTACAATCCCAATTTCAACTACACCGATGACACCCCACCTACATCAGATGATCAGGGTCGCGAATTCCCTGCCGATTCTCCTTTTAGACTACCTGAGGAGGACAACGAAGCATTGGCTACTCGAGCTGTCAGAGCTTTGGCAGAAGCTCAACGAATATTGAACCTTGACGAAGCTTCCTCTGACGCCGATGCTCCTCCCATAGTGGATCGACCAACCTCACACTCTAATACCAAGAAGAGATCGAGGGAGACTGATGAAGGGAGTGAGGGTACTGATGTGGAGGCGGCTCCATCACGAAAGAAGGTAATGCTGAATAAGCGTGTTCCTCGTGAAGACCCTTTTCATAATGCCCCAGCCGGCCCATCTACCGCGATGGAGAATAAACAAACTTCTGCCTCGCGCCCTAAGAAGAGATCTAGGGAAAATGAGGAAGTCGATGATGCATGGTTGAGCGAACCCATGGATCGAGCCCCGTCTCCAAAGAAGGCAAAGGTGGAGAAGACTCAAGGTCGTCACACTTCTAGCACTTTGCACCAAAACGCTGCGAACGTGGTGGATTCAGAACCTGATGCTCGAGAATCACCGTATGGTTGGGTAACTGCGGCGAACAAGGCAGCGAAGACCAAACGTCGTCTTCCAACCTTGGACGACTATTTAGCCGACAATTAGTCGTCTCTGTGGTTCACAAGGCAAGATTTTTCTCATAATTACACTTTGCAAAGACACATTGACAGAAATAAATCGTGTTTTGGTTTTGTGTCAAAGCAGTGTGGAAGGTATGAGAAAGGATTCGTGGATGATTTGTAATTGGGCTATTAGCGACTGGCGATTGGCGATTGATGATTGGCAGGCATATCACTCCAAATGGGATCACATCACTTCAACAACAACATTGCAAAGATGGACCTACATGCTTTTTCACCACAAATTCTCCATATAAAAATGACGGGGCAACTGTATATGCGATCGTCCTGTGGATATGGAAAACCTAGCGCTTATGCAGCTATTCAAAATAAATGCGCAGTCATGTAATATCACTTCATGGCGGGAAGGTTCAGATATTTGGGTTCTTTTGTCATTTTCCGGGGTTTTATTCAGGCTGTTTTGTTATCGCTTTTGACTGGGAAATGATTATGGTTTTCGACATCTGTTCTGGCATGGTTTTGGGGAATATCTGGAGTTGACTCTGGCTTTGGTTCTATGTGAGTTTGCGAATGGATCACTGGTGTGGCTGGCCACCACCCTAGACACCTTTTGCATCTCGCATTCGGTAATTGAGCTTGTGGTTAGATATATAGCTAGGATGCGCACCTACTGGATTTCTTCCCTAGCTTGTTTCTGGCCATGTAAGACCCCCGTACCTACTTTGGGTGTAAGGGATATCGGACTTCTGCAATTTTGGGAGGAATTAATGTATATATTCGGTGGCATATGAGGAAATGGGAAGGAATGAAGATGCTACAAGTCCATCAACCTTCACAAATATCACCAATTGTCTCTGAATTTGCGAGCTTTTCGGGTGAGGGATGTTTATTCTGGTAATCAAGCAATGAATATATGAAACAATACCAAAATTTTCACAATAAAATGATGCTGTGAGTGAGATATAAATTGGTTATGATAATTGATAACGAATGCCTTCATGAAATGAATAACATTGGATGTTCTGAAATAACCCCCGGGGACCCATTTATTGACTTGTCAGAAGACGGTTTCTAACTCCCGGTGCGCTCCCGGTGGCCTTAATATATACCACAATCAAAAGACATGCTACGATATAGATGCTCGAGAGGCATAAATGACCCATCTATTTTCACATACCTTCACATTCTCCCAATCATGGTCTATATTCGTTCAAGATAAGCATCTCAGATTCATCACCAAGCATCGTTCTATCGACACTATACCTACATAACCCAACTAACACAATATTCAACCAGCCATCCAGCAAACTCTCCGCGAACCCAATATTGCCAACTAACCCACCTAGGATCTCCACATCTTCACCAAACTACCTAGGCTTGCTGGTTGGATTACATATGACTTGTATTTGGTGGTGGAATGGTTCTAGAAAAAACGATATACTTTGTCTTTCTGTCTTTCAAAATTCCAAATACCCTACAGCCCCGTTTTATCCCATCTACTCGTTCTTTAAATCTCCAATTTTTCATCTCAGACCAGTCGAGCCCCCCACAGATAGGGATATGTAGTCGGTCTTTGTGGTGATAGTCATTTCCACTGATACAAATCCATATTGATTCCATCCATCCTGATCTTGTTACCGACGGAAAACACTACCAATTCAAATCAATAGGAAAATTTTGAAAGCTGAGGTCTATCAACTCTCCCACTCCGTCCCCGCTCGCAACCAGAGTCACGGCAGGGATACGAAATCACCTCATCATTCTTGTCAAGTTAGCCTAAACTACCAAGATTAACATCTTTATGATAACTTTTGTTCTTCATGAGTGAATCAAAACATAATAAACGCTGGGTAAGCTAGTAAATTGAAGTTGCTGAGATAATAAACGAATAGAGAGGAAATGGGTTTCACAAGGGAAAGGAAAGATTAGTGCAATCATAATTGTGTGAGATTCTTGAGGAAAGAAAGACTAAAAGCCCGAATCAATGTATATTTAAAAGCAGTAAAGTTCTATAACTTGAATTCAATCATAGGAAAGTATATCAACTAGAATCATATGTTTATTCCTATGAGTGAAATCCCCCATTCTTCGCTGATTACTACATATGAGCCGAGGAATTATCTCGCTAAATGCTAACTAGCTAGATGAAAAGTATTACTTCAATTAACTCACTGTGTACACTGAGAAGGACTTCGACTCAGAAGCCCGAGTCTGATTATCTGTTTGAAATTTTTGTATTAACTTGAAGTGTTTATGTCTTTATCATTCTAATTTAGAAGGGACATACTACGTCAGTGAATATATTTGGTTCAGTGAATCTAATCCAAAACTTAAAATATCCATAGCGTTATGATGAATTATCACGATAATCCCCCCCTCTCAGTTCTCCGGGACTTTTATACCAACTTAATAATAAAAAGCCATCCAGGTCCATACTCTCATTCTCTCTTCCATACCAGTAAGCTCTTTGTCTGGAACCATTATTATTATCTGTTGGGATAATCATGTGATATGCCACGGCAAGCGCATACGGCTGCTAGATAGCTAGTGAGCGGGCATATATAAGTACAATCTGTAGCATAGTATAGTTCAAAAAAGACGAGCCGAATGCATTAAGATACTATAGTATAATCTGTCTTCACCACCCATGGTGATACCAACATTATCTATGATACAAACCATCTTCCAACTACTATCCCCAACATCTCTCATCCTATCTCCTCCAATTAAACTATCACAAATCCAAAATACACCAAATCCCCCTTTAAATATCAGTAAGACTAGGTATGATTTCACTCACAACATATAACATCAGCATTAACATCCACTATCATGCCAGCCCTATGAACCTTACCTGTTAATCATCATATCATAACCTACAATCCATCCATTTATCCCATCCCATCCGTTACCGTCCTATCCTTCCAAGTTCCTTTTCTTTCCAACATGATCTACAACCATAGAAACTTATCTTAGCAAATTCATCTCTAATATTCACATCCTATGATCCCATTCCCAAAAACATATATTTAAGAAATCCACCAAACTATCCATCTAAATACACACAACAAAAAACTCCCATCTCCGCTCGCAATTCTACATATCAATTAATATACATTTAGTCACAAAGAATTATAAACTATCATCCTTCATACAAAAGTTGAATTTAAAAAAACCCCGACTTATACAATTAATAAAACAAAACTATCGAATCCTATCTTTACAGTCCAATATGCTAATCCTACAGATTACTTATAAACAACCATTAATTATCATCCGTAAAATCCCATCCATCACATTTCATTCTCTCAATATCTGTCATACTTCGCCGTACTAATCATGACATATTTTTTGGCCGGTGCCAAGGGCACCGGCTCCCCATTCCCTCCATTCCTAGCACCCCCCCTATCCACCCCCTTCCCCTTCCCCACCCTAGCCCTAGGCCTCTCGAACCACCCCTCCTTCCTCCAATCAATCTTCTCCAGAACCCTCTGGACTCTCTCCCCCTTCCCCTTCCTCCCCCTCTCCACAAACCCCTCAAAAAACCTCCTCCTCGCATCCCTCCCCGTCCTCCTCACCCCCCTCTTCACCATCTCCCCCCTCAAGAACGGTCCCCCAACCGGATTCCCCAACCCCTTTCTCTCCGCCCGACTCACCTCGAGCATATACTCTCTCAAATATTCCCTCCTACGATATTCCTCTGGCGTTTCGCGCACAAATGGTTTATACGCACTGATCCACTTGATGCCTTCCGCGAGCACCAATCCTGGGGAATCTTCGATCAAAACCATGCGAGAATAGCGTTTGATGGCGTCGGTTTTGAGACGGAGATGACGGCGCACGATGGCCTCGCGCTTGCGCCGCGAGACGAGCTTGTGTTTGTGTGCGAGAGAGGATTTGTGGAGATTTTTAATGCCGTATCTGGATTTGAAGATTTTGGATGGCTTCATGGTGTGGATGAGGGATGCGAGGGCTGTGGAGGAGGGCATATGTTAGTAGGGGGTTGTTAAAGGGATTTGGAAGGATAAGAGGGTATGCTTGAAAAAGAAATGATACTTACTACCTGATCTCTCTTTCATACCAATCACTCTTCCTCCATGAGACTTGGCCGATTTCTCCTTACTGTCCTTCTTGGAAAGGATTGATACTGGAATCTTGGGTATTGCGTGAGCACTTAGATCCGGTGTATTATTTCCGCTCTTTCCTACAAAAATAGCACTAATATTCGCACCCGCATGCTGGAATAACGATCCAAACCTACCAGAACCCGCTGCCAAAGGAGGTAAATTCGGTGTATCTTCTGCAAAAGAAGTAGTCTTTGAAAGTTTCGATGTTGTCTTTCGCAGTTGATAAGAATCATTAGAGATACCCGTATCAATACTTAATCCAGTAGATGCTTTGTGTCTCATTGATTTGCTTTGAGATCTTGCATGATCTAATTTGATTCGATGTTCATGCTCCAATGCGATGTCAAGATCGGTTTCCCAACCACCGAAACTCGTCTGTTTCTTTAGCTGGGGAGGAATGAAACCGAATACTTTGTTTGCTGGAGAGATTGGGCTTGCTTTTGACACGGTAGAAGATTGGTATGCTGTATTGATTCGAACCATTGGCTTTGGCTTCGGAGCGGAGTCTTGAGTAACTGAACTTTTGGCAGGTGGAGCAGGAAATTTATATGGCTCTCTGCAAGCAGTAGCGGTATGCACACAATATGCCTTGCAAGCATGTTGTGAACCATCAAATATGCCTCCAATATCTTGAGACTTAGATGTCATCGCAGATTGCGCAGCTTTATCTTTATCCCTTCCGCTTTCTCTGCGAGGAAAGAGGCCCAGACTCTTCTGTTTCTTCAGTGCTTGTTGCGGCGGAATATCCACAGAGTCACTTGCAGCCTCGCTTTCTTTATGAGGAAAGATGCCCAAACTCTTCTGCTTCTTTAACTGTGGTCGAGATGACGGTGGTTCTGGAAAGTTCATGAAAGAAGCTCCAGCTGAAACATCCAAAGATGCAGTAAGTGATTGTACACCTGGCATAGAGATACCAAGTGCATTATAATTGACCGAAGTACCGTCACTACCGTATTTGACAGATGTGGAGCTCTCAGATGATTTGCTGGAAGCTTTTGAACTTGCATTGACATGAGTCGTCTCTGACTTCTCAAATCTTACAGATTTCAGACTTTCAGACGATTTTCTGCGGAGTATAGTAGCCATACTGCTCTTTTTCTTCAACCTAGGTTGAATCTCTTCAGGAGGCTCATATGGACTGTCCAAGAATGAAAGGTCGACATTTGGACTTAATTCTGGAAGCTTCACCGGTATATCTATCATATGGCCTCCCGTAATCTGGTCAGCTGAGCCTGAGGTAGAGTCAAATCGAGGCTCATTTGTGGGATTTGATTTTGACAGATCTTTGCCTTTTTGACGGTATTCTGTGGGTGGAGACGGCGTGGTAGGATTTAGTAGTGAATGTACAGGAGAATTTGAAACCGAGAGAGATGCCTTTCGTGTATGGGCTCCAATAGAAGAGTTATGTAGTGCAGTTTTACGAAGTTGGGCTCCAGCAGTGGGTGTAATAGGACTTTCTTGTTGTATTGGCAAGGCTGATTCAGGATTTGAAAGAGGTAGACTTGGAGTGTGCATTTCCGCAGTGTCATGTAATGGCATCTTGCGAAGTTTAATTCGGGCAGGAGCTAGGTCCGAATCTGGTATATCCGTAGAAGCGTTACGTAATGGCGTTTTACGCAGTTGAAGTTTTCGAGAAGCACCTTCCACCGGCATAATTTGCTGCGAAGGTAGTGGGGAAGCAGAAATTGAGGATAACCCACTCATAGCTCGACCCCGAAGGCCACCGGAGGAACTGTAGGACTTTTGTGTGCGGAGTTGGGGTTTTTGTGCAATTTCCGATGGTATAGTTTTGAGAACCGAGGGATATCCAGGTAACTCTCTTAGATCCAAGGACTGATATGCTTGAAGTGCACTGGAATTGTTCTTCAAAGCCTTCTCAACTTGTTTTCTTGGATCGTTTTTCGTTGACGAATCCTGCTGCGATACATGTGATGTCGAACCAGCTCGGAGAGTTTCAAATGAAGAGGCATCACTACCTTTATGCATTCTGCGAGATTTAGCTTTCGTAGAATTAACACTCGAGGCTCTTGCCCGTAAAGACGAAGATATGCCATCTGGGAAAGATGCTCTCCTCCTAATCGGAGCTTCTGGTCGGCGCAAGGCCTGTAGAATCTTCTCCTCTTTAGATGGATTTTGTGGAGGTAGCTGATATTTCGGATTGGGAGGTCCTCTTGACCATGGATCCGGGTATGATCTTTGACGAGATTGTGAAATTTGATGCTGATCTTTCAATGGAACCCAGGACTTGAAACTTTGATGCTGTGCCGCTTCGGAGCTTTGTTCCATAAATGGTGTATTTGCTCGCGGTCTCGTGTATTGGTTGTCAAGTGCCGAGATTTCTCTGTCTCCATTCGATGGCCTTGAGTTTGAGAAACTTTGCTTCTGGTGGAGAGCAGGAGTCGTTACAGCAGAGCGGGGCATTCTCGGAGCGTTCATTGGTATGGTGCGATATTCCTGGGAGTATTCGTGTTGACGTTTTGGAGATGCCAGGCGCTTTCGAGATTGTGATTTTTCCTCCATCCTACCGCGTTGAGACTCGCTTGGGGGCTTTGAGGTGACTGCATTAGATGGATATTCCCGGCCCTGCACTTTGTCTGATATGCTTTTTGAATAATGTTCAGCAGTTGTTGGCCTTTCTAGACCAGAAGGAACATTTTTTCCCCTGACTGATTGCTCATTCTGATTGTCTTGTCGTTCAGTGCGAGTTGATGAAGATGAGGATGTTGTTGTGCTTATGGAGCGTCCAGATCGTATGCTGTATGCTACTGCGGCGCTTTTCTTGAAGAACATAATGTCGTGTATAGCATTTGATTGCTCAATCATCTTATCGGCTAACTCGATGTAATCTCTCAAGTTCTCTCGAGTATCAACCCAATTATGTTTGCAATCTGGGTTCTTCAGAAGTTTTTCAAAATCGCCCAACACTCCGGTGCCTTTGTGCTCCACCTCGATGATGAGATTATAAAACTTGGCTCTGTGCCTTCTCAATTTGTTAGGATCAATGAGATCATTTGGTAGTTCTCGGATGCATGGTGGATAGAGGGTATTGAGCATTGCAAGAACATTTGGTTTATAAAAGGGTCGAGTTTTGAGTTCATGAAGCATAGTCTGTCACATAAAAATCAGCATAACCGATGATCTTGGAGAAACAGATTCACATACCCAAATTCTTAGATCGATAAAGCAAGCAGCATAGAAACCTTTAATAATTGTCTCCTGAGCTTGAATGTCTTCCACCCATTTTTTGGCATCAGGATCAGCACTGAGAACTCTTCTCCAATTGTTCTTGTCAATATTCAATCGCAAGGCAACCTCTCTAAGAGCCTCTCTTCTCCGACACTCAAGGTCTTGGAGATAGTCTATGCCAGTGAGAGCTTGGCTAAAGTCTACTAGCTCCTCTACCTTTGTAAACACTTTATCCAAACACCATTTTTTAATAAACTCGGTTGGTAATCCTCGGCTTGCTTTTTTGGTATCTGGGAATTCTGATGTAAAGTCAATATCCAAAAGAGATTCATTGAGGGGGTCCATGAATGGGTCTTTGGCTGCATTGTTTTGCGTTTTTGGTTTAATGCTTTCATCTTTATCCTCTTTGGTTGTGCCGATTTCATCCTTCTCCTTGGGCTTTGGTTCTTCCAATGAGGACAAAAACTTGATAATTGCTGTTCCCTTTGGTTCGTACTGCCACCACTTATGTGCCTCCTTCAATGTTGGCACCCGATGGCCTATGCAATAAAATAAGTCAGTAACAATACTAAAAAACATGTCATGAAGAGATCTGACACTCTGACAACAATATCCGACCTTAGCCCAATGTTGCCAGAGGGGAGGGACATTTTACAAGTGTTAACATACCTGCATTAAAGGAAAACATGATTTTTAATGGAAGTTCAGAGGATAGATGACACTCTAACACATGATTGATAATCCAAGGAACTTGATCTTGATGCTTATCAATGATGGGTGTAGTGGGAGAATTGGAGATGGGGTCGGATGAAGTTGACGATAAGGAAGACCTGGTGGACAAGGTATCATCCTGCCAGGAGCTACTAGAGAATGAATTTCTCGCCATTCTATTGAGTTCCTTCAACTTAAAGACTACCCCTGCTTGCACCAATCATATAAGATTATACAATAACCAAGATGATGTATGATTTGAATTGCTTGAATTGAATATTTCTTTGACAATGACAATGACAATGAGAACAAGACAGATGTGGAAAGCTCTACTAGATATACTTTCTTAGAAATGTTATTAATATTCTGCCCTTGATCCATAGACAATGGTATCATCAAAGCATCCAGATACTTATACAGCAATTGTATAGTATAAGATGCGAGAGGTATTCTCAGGAGCTCTTAAACTGCATACTAATGGTAGCTTGCGAGGGGTTGGCCCAAGTAGCCATTGTCTGGAAAGGGCCCGATGTTATCATATGGGAGAGCAATTAATTCAAGGTCTTTGAGTATTATCTACTTTCTCAATGTCATAATATTGTCACTTCTGGATGACTCGGTACCCAAACGTTGCATCTGATGTCGGTACCCGCAGGGCAAACGGCAAGGGGCAAGGGGCAAGGTATCCTAGCTGATGGAGAGTCCAGTCCCGGGGATTTTGACATATGATTGAAACTCCAAACGGTATGTCAGGCTTGGGAATATATATCTGATGGTACCTTTCGTCTGACCGGGACGGAAGATATAGATCATACATAGGCCCACGAGCAGTTGCTTTGAAAGATTCATGCTCAACGATGATCATTGGCCAAGGGATTATCATTTCTTACATATGCATCAAGTGAACTAGCTCAAGAATAGAGGGGCAGATAAAGATCAGCTCCGGGATTTTGGGGTCGTGCAAATAGAAGACTTGTCCATACATAGCATTGGTTGTAGCTTTCACATGATTATGCAGTTCAGCATGCAGCTTTCGAATTGTTCCAAATCATCCCAACGAAATCTGTGATACTCTCCAACATATTGCCCATGCACGATTCTAAGGCAGAATCTATTAAATATGTTGATCGCTCGGGATGCTCGAGTTGAACGGGTATCCTTGGGTTAAGTGAGCATCTTGCACACCTTGCATCGGAAAAATCAATGGCTTCCATGTCCGAACTTCTTCATAAATCATAAATACCACATGGCTTTCAACGGTCAAGGGTATAAGGCTGAGTACAGCTCGAAACTCACTTTGGACAAAAAGGGGAAGCCTTCGATCTTGGGACACAAGAAGGAAAGATGATGTTTGAAATGCCAATTGCCGTCGCTAGCGATGCAATTGTCCTTTTCTAGAACGATGCAGGAGAGAGCGGGGTAAAGAGTATTCAAATTTAGCCAATAAACATTGAATAGCCTTGAGACCCAAAGGCAATTCTTGTATCGTGAACAATGTTCTGTGCTGAATGATTGAATAAGGAGAGACTTCTCGGTAGTATCTGATGTGGTCAATTTGGCCCAGTGGTGATAAAGGTCACCGTACCAGGCCCAAATTTACCTAGTCTGTGACCAGGATACGTACTTCCAAGGTAGATTCCTTCCTCTTTATATTTGGGGCAGTCTACGTACTTTTCATTCAATTGAACCTTCACTTCAATACATTTCTTACCAAACCTACAGAGTTAAGCCATTTGAGGACTTGAGAGCATGAAAGATTACAAGTCCGGTGTCATTATGCATGATTTAACGGCAGGGCGGCTACTCTAGTGTGTTTGCAGCGAACAGGATATCAGGAATGAATCCGAGTCTATTGACAGCTGCTGTGATCCGACGGATGCCGTCAGTTAGACCTGGGTATAGTCGAGAAGAAGTAATTCGTGATATGATGAGTATCCATCTGACTGACCATAGTTTGTAGCTGTTACCCCTTCATTAGATGGGATTTTACGTTGTACGGGCCAATTCTATATTTACCATCTATCAAACACATACTGGGCCATAGGTACTTAACTTTCGTTTGTTTAATACCAAATACGAATACAAATACACTTGAAATGGATCCCAAGTATTAAATATCCGACTTCACTTCCAAAATATCACCTGTTTCATTCAAACTTCAACTTCGCCGCAATTTACCATAGCTCAGGGCTTGGCCCATTGGAGCAACATCAATTTTTGATAAATGCACCAAAATCAAATTAACCCCCTAAACAAAGACCAAACAGCAACTAAGAACAACAGTAGAAATCATTTCAGACACATTTTACTTTCCTTTTCCAGTCTCTCATACATACATATTACATCCGACAAAAGCTAGGGAAGGGGAAGGGTTGACGATGCAACCTTCATTCTTTCACAAATCCGTGGCCAAAAGAACCTTACATGCCCATACAACGCGCTATTGGTTACAAACACGAAAGCCTATCATCACACAATTACGAGCACGATGTATCTCGACGGAAACGGCTCCAGAATCTAAATCAACTGGTTCCAATCCTGAAAAGCGTGAGTTTGCCCTTACAGTCTTTTGAATTTCTCCGTACTAGCCGTGTACTACTCCGTACTTGGCATTCTGGCATTCATTTTCATCGGAAGTCAGTTTTCAATGGGGCTGTCTCACTTTATCTGTGGCCCAAATTTCTGTCTGCTTTTGCATCCATGGCAACCAGCATCGCATAAGCTATGTAACATGCTTCAAATAGATTAATCGGATGATACCGATCTTCTAGAACTTCTGCAACGAAAGATGGCGCATATCGGTTAGACATTGACATAGCTCCAAACACGTGAAAAGCACGTGCTATCGACGAGGCGCACCTCTTACTTTCAACATTTGTTATATTTGAGGGGTCTTCATCTGACAATATGCACAGGTACTCCTGAGACGGAACCAGGCAATAATAATTACAAAAATACTAGAGAAGATTCATCATCACATGATGGACCTCTTAATCTTAGGGCAAAAATGTTGGAAGCAGCAGCCACAGCCTTTGCATCCATCATCGTCCTCGGAACAGGATTTGCTGTAGGAGGCTACCTCTATCACAGGTTTTACAAGTGGATGGTTCTTCATAAGATGGAAATTGCCTTCAAGCCAGGGGATCCAGTTTTAGTTCTCGCTTCCACGACGAAACCGTTGCCAAAAAATGCAGCTAATGATGATGAACACTGGATACATCGAGCGGAGCAAGAAAAGATTGATAGGATAGTTAATGGGGAAGAGCGTGGGCACTATCATCTTTTGATTGGAGAAAAGGGTGTAGGCAAATCTAGTATGTTGCTGGAAGCTATGCAGAAGATTGACGGTGAAGGAGTTAGCATGTTTGAAGCACATGCGGACCCCGAAATCTTCAGAGTACGTCTAGGAAAAGCTTTGAATTTTGAGTTCCATGAGGACTACATCGGATCTTACTTCTCTGAAAGAGGACCTAGGGATAGCACTGCTCTGTTGGATATTGAACGGGCGATGAATAAATTGGAGAAGGTCGCGTTAATGAGACGAAACTCCGGTCGCGGGCCTCTGGTAAGTTGACAAATCTCTTTCCTTTATGATCTCTTGGTATTTTGGTCGGCGTATTCTCTGGAAAATGTGCTGACACTCGTGACCTCAGGTTGTGATCATCAATGCCGTACATCTTCTCCGAGATGATGAGAATGGCAAAGACCTGCTTGAGCTGTTACAACAGCGAGCTGAACAATGGGCTGCGGCTAACCTAGTCACTATGGTCTTCAACAGCGATGACTATTGGGTCTATGAAAGACTGAAGCTACTAGCAACCCGTATGGAGGTCACTACCATTCCAGATCTTCCACGTGGGCTAGCAGTGTCTGCCCTTCAAAGATATCGCCAAAAATACTACTCCGAAACACCTTCCTCTGAAATCCTAAATGAAGTCTACAACAGAGTGGGCGGTCGTCTGACGTTCTTGAACCGAGTTGCCAAATCCTCAAATATGCTTGAAACATGCAATGACATCATTGATACCGAAAGACGATGGTTTTTAAATCAATGTTGGATCTTAGGAATGGAAATGGATGATGATGTTATGGATCAACAAAAATATGCTGCAAGTATCACCTCAATCCAAATGATCTCTCATATTAACCATTCAAATAGTCCGCAGCCATGGTCTTGGCCCAAGCACTCGTCGCCGCAGAAAAAGATACCCCCTCCTATGTCGACGATGGTTCCCACAACATCCCCGAGATTCCCTTACACAAAGCTCGTCAAATCATGACTCGAGCAGACTTCATCCAGCAATACGATCATGTGAATCTCTTTACAATTACATCTAAAGCCATGGTTCGAGCCGATTCCGTACCGATGCAACAAGCATTCAGAAGTATCTGCGCCGAAGAAGGATTTGAAGAACATCTTCAAGGGACTTTACAAAGAATTTCTGACATTGAAAGCTTAGGTAGAACGAGAGAGATTGTTGCAAAGGATTTGGTTTTGGGCGGTAAGTATAAGATTACGATGAGTGATGGGGAGAAGAGGGGATCGAAAGTTACTGAAGTTACGCTGGAGGAGAAGCCGGAAGAGGGAGATGGTGATGATAAGTAAGGTGCTGATATTTTGGATTGAAAGTCTGGGGATGTAGGATAGTATGTGGTGCATATATAAAAGCGATTTAGTGGGAGCTCAAACTGCTAGTTGAATAAATGGTAACAGTCATGAAATTTTCTGGAAACTTAATACATTACATTTTCAACATTGCATACACATTATTTAAGAGTTTAATATGAATAAAAGGATAGAAAACCCTACCTAGTATACTCAAGTCTTGGGAAGAAAGTGTCGCACGTGACATGCTTTATACAGCCCCTGGAAGCCCCTGGAAGCCCGAAGTCTTGCCATGGATCCCAACATGGTTGCTCGGGACCTTACTCAACTAGCGGCCGCTAGAGAGAAATCCAATTGATCCTCCAAAAATTAAAATCTGAGACTATCAGTACGCGCCGGAAGTTAATTGAAGTCAATTATTGCGACACAACCCCTCCTTTGTATTTCGATTGACAATTTATCAACAAAATTTACAGAAAGCATTCTAAAGAACATGCTTTAGAAAGCATGCTAGGTTGGGCCAAAGGATTGTTCTCCTCACAGGCTGAATCCAGATATTCACCAGAAGATCCTATAGAAGACCAAACCGATAAGATAATTGAAGGTAGGTCAAACTTTTTCAATATTTGTTTTTGGGAAACCCTAGATTGGTTACACACCCCAAGTGATCTTGACAAAATTGTGATCTGTGGAGAAAGCTAACTTGTTTGTTTTTGATGTTTAGAAACAGAAACAAGTCCCTTGAATAAGGATCTGGCCATGGATCCTCCTCGAGAACCCAAGAGTGACCAGCTTAGTGGTACAGACCAACACAATGGTACCAGTACAAGAAAATCCAAGAAGAGTAAGAAAAAGAGTAAGAAGATTGGCGGTGCGGCGAGTGTTTTGCAGAGAGAATATGAAATTGCGAATAGCCAAAAAGACCCAGAGGATATTGGCGCGTCAGAACCAGATCCAGCTACTTCATTCACACCACCATCAGAGGAGAGGAGTAGACCACATCTTGATAATGGAATAGTGGACGAAGAATTACCTTCTGAGACTGGCACTGTAAAGTTGAGCTCAAAAAAGGAAAAGCGAAGACGGCAGAAGGCAAATCACGATACTCATGCTGAAAATCGTAATGCAAATGGACAAGCGGCAGGTTCAGAGGGTTATTTGTCTGATCAAATTGGCGAGCCAGAAGAGTCACTTGAGTTGGCCAAAACTAAGCAGCCAAAATCGAAGCAAAAGCGCAAACATCGGAAGTCTCACCAAGAAGAATTGCAGATAGGTGTCGAAGATCATGGTTCAAATGAGATACTCGGTGCGGCGGAATTGGCAGATGCAGAAGATCAACAACTCGAATCCAAGATGCAGCAAGACTCTATCGCTCAGGAGGACACAACCACCCTTTCCAGCTCCAAGAAGAAGAAAAAGAAGAAGGGAAAGAAGTCGATTCCCAGGGAAGCAACAAATAGTGATATTGATCAAACTATGGCCGATGTAGAAATGACTGAGCAACAAGACATAGTCGTCCCAACAAGCCCAATTACGAAAAAGAAAGAGCGAAGCAAGAAACACAGATCTCATGCCTCGCATTCAGCATCACTGGATGAAGAGGAAATCCTACAGCCAGAGGAACCTGAAGTTGAAGAGGACTTGACTCGCGCAGTGGAAAAACTCAGAAAGAAGAAAAAGGCCAAGTCTGAAAAGGCAATCGCACTCGAAATTGCTGTATCGGATGATGAGGCTCAAGATCAGGTAGAACACTCAATTGAGAAATCCAATTCGGTTGAGAGTGTGGATGACTATCCAGCAGAACAATTCCACCTCCCAAAGTCAAATACTGGCAAGAGAAAGAAATTACAACAATCCATTGAAGAAATTGCCATCCAGGAACCGGACACCGAAAGTCATGTTTCACACAAACCTACCATCCCTCAACCAAAGGCCAAGAAATATATTGCCAAACCAAAGACTCCCAAAGTCAACCGAACAGAAGCTGGAGATGCAAGCTCAGCTGCTCTCTTAAATCAATTAATTTCTGCACGAAAGAATCCTCAGTCAAGGTCAGAACCAGCTCTTCCATCTGAAAAGGCTCTTGGAAAGAGGCCTGCTCGTGATGAACCAGCTGAGCACCAGTCAAAAAAAAGAAAGCAGATTGATGCAGATCCCAGAAATGGTGATATACGCTCAATGTTTTCTGATGATGCTACTCAACATGGAGGTTCAAGTGTAGCTGCATTAAAACCTAGCAAGAGAACGAGACTCTCTACTTCAAATGTTGAGGTGGGTGTCTCGTCCCCTGCAGTAAAAACAAGCCGTTCTGGAAACGAAGAAATGGCAGGTTGGACAGCAGCCGATAGAAGATCTGCTTCGGCTGGAAACAATCAAGAATCATCGGATGATGAGCCTGAGTTTGAGGGACAGATTGGCGAAGCGTCAGTTGTCCGTCGAAAGCGATACTTGCCCGTGGATGAGCCTTCCCTGGTTGCATTGGAGACACCCAAATCGGGCAAACAGCCAAAGCAAAAACAGGCGAAATCCGAAAAGTCATCTAGCAAAAAAACCGGCAAGGCCAAAAAGGATGCTTCATCTGAAGTCAAACCAAAACGCAGCAGAAGCCAATCTTTAACGAGACCTAAGGACGGAAATGGAAGACTCGGCGATGACGAAACAACCAGGATCGCAGACGCCGTAGAGTTATATCGCGCTGATAATGATTTGGAGCAGCAAGCTGTCAATGTAATTATCCAAGGAAATGCTTTATCAGACGGAAAGAAATTCTGGGATTTTATGAAGGAAGAAGTACCTGATGTTCCCAAGCGAAATCTTCAAAGTTGGTGCAGGAGGAATTTTCACAACTATGCAGCACGTGGTGTTTGGAGCACTGAACAAGATGAAGAATTGATGCAAGTCTTCAATAGAAAGCCCAAAAAGTGGTCTCTCATCGGTGCGGAACTCAACCGTTTGCCTGACGATTGTCGTGATCGGTGGAGAAATTACTTGTCTGTTACGAATCTAGAACTTGGCCCATGGAAACTTGAGGAAGAACAACAGCTAAAGGACGCCGTAAAAAAATGTATCGATCTCATTCGCGAAGATAGACGTCGAGAGGGATTGCTCAAACCCGAGGAGGAAGATGACGATACTTATCACGAACAAGATATCAGCTGGATGAAAGTTAGTGAGCTTATGGACTTGTCCAGAAGTCATCTTCAGTGCTATCGAAAGTGGAAGGCAATCAAAGCCCGAGAGCAAGCTACCACGGACGATCTCGTTGCAGAACGTATTGTGATTAGCAATAGCTGGAAGAATCTTAAAAATTACCAGGATGCAAGCAAGACTCTAGCCGCCGAGAAATTACAGTTTCTAAGAGCTATCCGCGACAGCAAAGCAGGAGCAGAGAGCAAGATCGATTGGAGAGCAATTGACAAAAAGCTCGATAGGAACCACGAGGCAATGGAAATGAGAATCTGTCTTCGTGGCTTGTTGCAGAACATTCAAGGTCATACTAATAAGCCTCTCCAAGAGAATGTTAAGCTACTGATCAAAGCATTCGAGGAATCAGCACCTCATGAACCTGAAGGTTATGTTGATTTACCCTTTGAATCGACTGGTCTCAAAAAGCGAACCAAGAGATCGAAGACAAGCTCTCTCTTTGAGAACAACCCTGAGCTCTACGATGTTGGCGGCAGCAGTTCTAAGCCCAAAATGAGAAATCGTATGCTGAAGAAGGACGAATCACAAGGAAATAGTAACTCCACCACCGCCGTGAATGATGGAGGTCTCAGTGATACGATTCAAGTGCCTGACTCTGCGAAGAAGGTCAAGCGCTCAGCGCCCGCCAAGAAATCAGCAAAAACATTTGCATTGAGCACTGAAAGAGTAATGGATAGTGACAGCGATGATGAAATACCAACCAGTGCACAGAAATCTCAATCTGAAGACGAAGACGCCAACTTAGATTCCGAGGACGCGGAAATGGCCTATGCCCTGGAAGATTCGAACCAAGAAGATTCCAATCAATTGTCTGATGAAGATGCTGAAGAAATGGCAGTCGATAACTCTCCATACAACCACCCTCCCATTGATTCTGATGATGATTCCGAGATGCAAGATGCAGATGTGCTGCAAGTTCCTGCTACGCCAGAGTACGAATTGCAAGAGGGATATAGCCAGGTTAGAGAGCAAAGTGCGGATCTTTATGAATCTGGCCAAGTTTATGAAATGGGTGAAGGCGAGGACGAGCGAGAGCAGATGCAGCGGGAGGAAGATGAAGAGAGTAACATGGATGACATGTCAGATATTCCAGCCAAAGTTGTGAAGAAGAAGAATAAGAAGAAGGCGCCTGGCGTTAACGGTGAGGAAGATGTATATTTTGGCAGAGAGGTGAGCGTGGATCTAGATCAATAAATGCAAAAGCGCGAGGAGATGAGTAGCGAGGGATGTACACACGTGTGCGACCAAAACATATTGATTGCTTGTTCATTGGCATGCGATTGAAGGATACCCGGAGAAGAGAAATCGGTCATTTTGAGGAGTCAAAGGTGTGTTATGATCATAGTTTTGTATGTTTTTTCGGCTGTGTAAGCTATTGCGTATCGAGGAGCATCAAAGCGAGTCAGGAAAAGCAGCGTGCATATACCAAATGAAGGAAAGCAGATGCAAATAGCATAGGAGATTTACTACCGAGTCATGAATCATGGTCATCAAGTATCATGGGTAGCTTAAATAAATACAAAGTACCGAAAAGAAGATTTTTTTTTCGCAATTGTCATGGGCTTTTCAATCCATCGATCATAATATTTTGAAAACACACATACATGTAGAATACATAACATCTTAGTGCAGTCGACCAAATTCTTTCAGACTTTCTTTATTGTAAACCCCCCAAATACCCTCCACTGCTACCCTGTTCTTATAATTCGATCCTCCCATCCATCCATGACCATGACCAAGACCAAGACCAAGAGCGTGACATTAGCCTAGGTACCTAAACCCCATCATTTTTTTATTACATCTTCTCTCCTTCATACTTTCATACTTTCATACATCAAAACGCAACGCAACCCACTCGTCCATTAATAACACATTATACGAAGACACAAGACGCAAGGTACAAGATGCAAGATGCAAGACCCAGGACCCCCTAAATTAAATTGAAACCCCCCCCAAAACTTACACTGCTTCGCTACGAAGACCTCTTAGAGTAAAGAAAACTAATCATCTCCTGCTTATAGTATCTTATCTTACATTGGTACCTGGTGGAAGAGAGGATACTCAAGGAAAATCTTCTTCTTCTTCTTTGTCTTTGTCTTCTTCAATCCATCCTCTAAATCCCATGTCCGGCTCCTTATTATCTCTATCATTATTATAGCTTTCTTCCGAAATTGAAGATGAAGATGAAGATGACGATGAAGATGAAGCTGAAATCAAATTCAAATTCAAATTCATATTCATATCGATGGAATTAGTCAACTGGGAAGACTGATCTATATTCATATCTGTCGTTTTGCTTCCTGCATCGCGAGGGATGAAGTTCTGTTGTTTGTTTTCTTCTTGTTTTTCTCCTCCTCCTCTTTCTACTGCAGGTATGATGAAATTTTCTCCCGGTAAAGTTTCCTGGAAGTTCGACGCATGTTGCGTTTCTGGAATGATATCATTACCATCATCTTCTTCTTCTCCTAAGTTGTGGAAGAATTGTTGGAGGTGGGTGGATTCTAGGTGTGTGAGGTGGGTGAGGTGGGTGAGGTGTGTGAAGTGGTGCGTGGTACGAGGTATCATGGAGATTTGGGATGGATGGGGATTGGGGAATTTGGAGGCGAGGTGGGGGTTGCGGAGGGGTGTGAATGTGTAGTTCTTTTCATTATCATCTTCCTCTTCATCCTCGTCTTCGATGTCTATGTCTATGTCCATGTCCATGTCGTGCATGTCCATATCACGACAGGAGAGATCGCTGCTCGTATCCAAGGAAGACCCATCATTTTCTGCGCCCCGAAGATAATGACGCGACATAGCAGCCTCAAGCCTAGCGCCACTCGAGGTTTCGGGTAAGGCTTCAGGCATGGATGTACTAAAGTGCATTAGTGCAGTCTTAGATCTTGGTAAAGCTGGGCACATACACAATTGTTGGCGGGATCACTTTCCCCGACGAACAAGTAGGTTTTGGGCCCCCTGGCGGTGGACCGCATGTAATTTCTCCATTGTCTGATATCGTGGTTTCGGACATTAATATCCAGCCGCCGCCATTTTCATCTTCAGGAGGAGATGGAGAATTGCTGGCAGAAGAAGTGTTGGTCTCGGGTATCATCGTAGTCGGTGTATATATACGTATGATCGGACAAGAAAAGCTACCTTGGACTTTCAAAATGGGGGATGGGGCCAGTAATGGGGATCATCATCTGAAAAGGGATTGATCGACAGTAGATATGATATGGGATTGAGATTTCACAACGGGATGGAGCGTGTGATACTTTCTTTATACAAAGGGATATCGGGCGAGGGGACGGGAAAGCCAAAGAAAAAGTCACAGTGTGAACACGGGATATTGAGTAAATATTGATATGATACTATAGGTATACGCTATGGTATTGTAAGGCGTGCGATGTGCTTCGGTGGGTGGAAAGGGAAAGTATACCGGTATCCATATCCATATCCATATTGATTCATGATCAAGTAAATCTTCACGTGTGAATTGTCGTCGTTTCGTGATATGACATGATAAACGTGTGATGTGAGGCAAAGTAGACCTCAAGGTAAAAGGGGAGGAATTGAGCCTGATGTTCCAGAAGGGAAAAAGAAAGGAATCCTTCGGGGCAAGGAAATTACCTAGTCGATCTTGATCCCTCCCAAATATCTGCAACCCAAGTCCACGAATCGTGAGGCTGTAATCTATCCGTACAACACAACACAACACATGAAAAGTCTCCTGGACCCTCTGATTCCGAATGACTGTCCGACTCACGAACTCGAAAGGCCGTCGGATTTCTTCAAGATGTGACCCATAATACAAAGACAATCCGAAAGAGACTGCGCCGCCACACAACATCTCATCTCGCATACTGGATGAAATAGTAAGCTCACAACTTAATCTCGGGATTCATTTTCCACCCTACCTTAAGCCTGCCTCCTTCAAATTCTCCATCCAAGACCTCCAAACCAAACAAAAAGCCATAATGACCATACAGACAACATGTTCGATGAAAGATTTAGGTAACAGATATTTATTCCCTCATTCAAATACAAAAGAAAAGAAAAGGCGGACAAAGGGGTATAAATAAGTTAGGGGATTCAGGTGAAACTGAAGATATCGGTCCGAGGAACTCGCTCAAGTCCAATTGTCACACAAGGCTGAAGGATTTAAGTAGAGACATATGGCTTGTTATGGATGTGAATGAGGGTCATGGGGGAAGATATGCGAGACATAGAAGAAAAAAATGAAAGAGATCATCCACCGGGGCGTAGTGGCTGTGCCTCACTGTGGCGGCGGCACAGCAACTGCATAGAGAAAGGATGCATCGTGGATCCCGATGACATGAATACGGGGGCATTGGCATGAATACAGGAAGCCTGACAGTCCTCGTGATGTGATAGCGAATGTGAATACATTATAATGACTATTAATTGAGTATATTACTCTTCCACTTTTGATACAACAAAGGGCATTCGCCTAAAACACCTTGAAATGCCCCAAATGCACGAACCTGCATGGCTAGCAACATCGGGCGTATTGGGTCGCCCCGAGTCCGTTGCCTTCAATGGAGCTTTGGGAGTTGCATGTGCCAGCACATATCAGGTATCAGAGAATTGCCTGCATTCTCTCTTTTCAAATCCAGAACCGCAATCCTAAGCTCCGTCTATCCTTATCCACCCATGAAGAATCCATTCCTGTCATAACCAAAGAAAGGCAGCTCATTCCGACATAGAAACAGCAGCATATAGTAGACATCAGCCTGAAGTCGTCGATTCAGTCTTTTCTCCTTGAGAGCCGGAGGTCATATTCCTACGTAACATTTCCAATTGCATGTCCAAAAGGCAAGGGGATTCCACAGAACCACACATGAAAGAGTTATTCTGGGACATCTTGGCCTTTCTTGCGCGGGCTTGTCGCTGCTTATTCTCATGCTCCAAGGATTGCAGTTGTTGTTGATATTCATTGAGAGAATTCATGGTGTTATCAGGAATGATGACTTGGAATTGAAACTCGCAGTCTTTTTGACAGCCACCAATGGGCATTAATGATTGCGTTGAACGAGAGTGTGGTTGCACGTCTCAGAGGAAGCCTCGATAGATTGATTATATCGCCAAAATCTCAGTCGACGGCTCCGAAATGAATCTTAAGGTGAGTTGATAGCAAGAGATAGACGGAGAGGTGCACCGAGAAGAATGTTTGATGGTTATGAATTGTACTTTATGTACTTGTTGGAATGGGACAATCCCGTATCTAAAAATAGATTTTGGTTGGATTCTAAACAAAAGTCTCCTAACTCGTGATACAGGCAAAAGTGGATTGTTCTTTACTAGAAAGAATGTGATTGACTGCTATGAGAAATTTATGAGGATATTATCAACTTAATATATATTCTCATGATAGTTAAAAGATATGTCTCGCTGACATTCTCTAACGTTACCGGCTTTTGTGGGATGCGATGAAGCATTCCTCTACACTCCTCTGTTTCGTCAATTAGCCGCTTGTCTCAAAGTCTTCGCCGCATATACTTCTACTTTTGGGACCAATAGCTACCTACAATATCTCTAGTAAACACGGTAGACTTTTGTATCTCTTTTAAATTGGTAACGGGTTCCAACCTGCTGTAAGCCGTAAAACTCCCTTTTTTGTTACAGAGCCATTAAAATCGTGTGACGTTGTAGCTAACATAGAGCACACCTCGAAGAATTCCAAAACGAAGCTTACTGAGCTTGTATCAAATATTCTTTCTTCGGCGTGGCTTCGCCTCTTCGTTGTCATATTTCTCGGCAAGTGTGACAGGTTCTATTTGTCCATCTTTTGCATCGCCACCAACAACCCATGTTGTCATTACCTCCTTGACCTCTTGCAGCTTCTTTGCTTGTCCCTTGGCTTCCCCAACCCTTCTGATGTAACCCATATAAACCACAACTTCAGCAATCCCAACAAGGAGACTACCACTCATACTTAAAGCCAATCGAGCGGGTGTGCTCCACCACCTTGCAGCCATCCATAATCCAAATGCGCAAGCAATAATCGATACTATTACGTTAAATATAACAGCAATCTGTCGGTCGATATCCGCATATGTAACATCATCATCCTCAGAGTTTGCAGGTTCTGGAAAGTTGGCAGTAAATGCATGAGCGGCAGATGCGGATGGGAATCTTTGTGCAAATGTCTCCATAGGAGGAGGGGGATTCGTCATTCGTTCGTATGCTCGAGCTTCTTCTTCGCGTCGAAGGCGTGCCATTAGAGCTTTGTATTCCGATGTCTACAGACCATGTAATATTAGCTTAGATATCACCAAAACTTGACCTTGTGCCATTGGTATCCCATGTAGTGAATATCTCTATCACATTTCAAATAATGAATCGACATCGGCAGATTGTTGGGTTGTAACTTACAGGCTCCGCCTTTGGTGCTGGAGGTGCAACATAAACACGGGAGCCACGAAGCAATAGTTCCAAGGTGAGCGGTGAGAGATTTTGTTTCTTTAAATCTCGCCACAGATCAATGATTTGATCGTGAGAGATAGGATTTCCAATCTTGGGATTTGCTAGTACTGGTTCCTGCAATACCTTTGCATTTCCTACCAACTTTGCGCCATCCGAACTTGCTGTAGGTACATTCTGCGGAACTGGCAGTTCAACTTGGCTACTATCTTCTGTCAACTTCGCATCTCTCTGTTTCTCTTCTCTGCTCAGTTGAGCTTCGTTATCCGGGGAACTCTTCAGTGTGTCATCTTCGATCTCTTTTCCCGTTTCAATGGGCTGTTCACTAGAGAGCTGTGCCGGGTCTTGAGAGTGAGAAGTTTCGATTTCATGAAGGGTTTGCAACGCCCCGACTATAGTCGGAGTCATGGTAAGGAGAACCATCTTTACACTCGATCAATGTAATAATTATCACATCACAACCTCAGATGTTCATGGCAGCTCCAATATTGATTGCAGGTCTCAAAGCTTATCGGTAAAAGTTTCTTATCGGTATCAACTTGTCCGACATTGGTCTAGTCCAACCGAAATATTTATCCTCGGAATCTTGCGGATTACAATTTTTATATTCCTACATTCTTTCATATATATCCAAGATTACAAGGACATCTACGTCCTCTTTCGACTTCGAGTTAGTGATCCGGAGAACTGAATGTTGGGATTGTGTTGTCCGTGAAGAAAATTTGTGATTTCGACATAGTGGGGGTTTCACAGGCCATGAGGAATTATTCGATGAGGGCTTCGAAGCTCTTCCCTAGCTCCTCAATAGGTAGAACTCAGGTCAATGGCGCATGCTTTCGGTGCCAATTAGCTTGTACGATATCACTAAGACCTATACTCGCCCAATCATACCATCATTATCCCACGAGGCGGAGGCAATCGACCTGGGCGCAGGCAGTATCTGTGGCTTCCAATGTATTCTCAAATGCAACAAGCCGGGTAACGGGAGGAGGCGACTCGATAGACCCTTTACGAATGGTTGCAAAAGAGATGAAGTTTTTGACTGGCAACATAAGGCAACTCCTTGGATCTGGGCATCCCTCTCTCGATACAGTCGCGAAATACTATACACAAGCCGAAGGCAAACATGTACGACCTATGATCGTACTACTAATGTCTAGAGCTACAGCTTTAGCGCCTAAATCTCCCAGATATAATCCCAATCAAGAAATCGCAGATATAGATAACCCTATATCGCCAACTACCATTCTCTCGGATGTCAACCCAACCGCCCCTACATTAAATCCTTTGGCACATGTGCCCAGAACATACTCGGCAGCAGAAAGCGATATACTTCCTTCCCAAAGGCGTTTAGCTGAGATTACCGAGCTCATTCACACTGCATCCCTTTTACACGACGATGTCATTGATCATTCCGTCTCGCGGCGAGGCAATCCATCTGCCAATCTCGAATTTGGAAACAAAATGGCGGTATTGGCTGGGGATTTTCTGTTGAGTCGTGCTTCTGTTGCTCTTGCACGTCTGCGTGATGCGGAAGTTACTGAGCTACTCGCGACAGTTATCGCGAACCTTGTTGAGGGAGAATTCATGCAATTGAAGAACACTGCGCAAGATGAGAAAAATCCCGTTTGGACAGACGAAACCATCTCTTACTATCTACAAAAGACATACCTGAAAAGCGCAAGCTTAATATCAAAATCATGTCGAGCGGCAGCTTTACTTGGAGGATCCGATGCTGTTACGGTCGACGCAGCGTATGATTATGGTAAAAATTTGGGATTAGCATTTCAACTCGTTGATGATATGTTGGATTATACAATTAGCGAAAAGGAGCTGGGGAAACCAGCTGGCGCCGATTTGGAACTGGGTCTCGCGACTGCACCCTTAATATTTGCCTGGAAAAATAACCGGGAATTAGGCTCGCTGGTGGGCAGAAAGTTTTCTCAAGAAGGAGATGTCTTACGAGTCAGTTTCCCCACAACCTTCATCCCAAGTTCCATGGATACTAACATACCCGCAGGCGAGAGAATTAGTGCTCCAAAGCGATGGCTTGGAGCAAACGCGTGCGCTGGCGGAAGAATATGGCAACCGAGCCATCTCTGCAATCAGTGGATTCCCCGAAAGCGAAGCCAAAGCTGGCCTGATAGAAATGGTCGATAAAACATTAAAACGAAGGAAATGAGTAAAAATGTAATTGCCCAAATGGAGTTTGATTCCTTGTACCAATGATACCACGCATCTTGTGTTGGATGGATGGCTCTTGTATTATATTAAAAGCATTCAACTCGATGGGAACTTGCTTCTTAGATAGATAGGTTCCTAAAATTCAATATAGATGATTCATACCTCCAAGTCTCTTGGATTTGATTTGATATACTTGGGGTGTCGGGTGTCGGGTGTGGATGGAGATGGAGATGGATGATGTTGCATTGTACGAATAGGTACGTAGGTAGGTAGGTATCTACCACAACCTAGATCCTGTGATCCTGTTGCATTGTTGCATTGTGGTATACCTTAACCTTATGGCTGGCTTCTCGCTTATACTGTAGTTTACATCATCCATCCATCCTTTCATCCATCATCGATCCATCATACCTAGGTATATATTTCCCCCCACTTTCCCCTGGTGTAATCTACCTAACTAAGAATACGATATGATACGATATGATACGATGAGATGAGATGAGATGAGATAGAAATCGCAACAAGATTTCACCTCACATTCGCAACATTATATGGTTTGGTGATTTACGGATCGTATCGTATCAATACGGTATTGTAACGGCGGGTTCGTAGATTAGGTAGGGAGGTAGAGTAGGTAGGTAGGTATACTTCATCTGATGAGTGAGAGGTGAGGTGGAGGTGAAGCTGGAAGTGGAGGTGATAGATACTGGAATGGCTGTGATAGTTGAGGGAAGTATTGGGAAGAGTGTATTGAGGGGGAGCCATTTATTTGATTTTTGATTTTTGATTTGTTTACTAGGTAGAAAGGAGGGAGGGGAGAGGGGAGAGACCAGTTTCGGAAATTTATGGATGGCCCTGGGGACGAATGAATGGATGGATGGATGAATGAATGGATAGATAGATGAATGAATGACTTTAAGAAAACCTATAAATTGACCTTATGTTTTTGGGGAAGAGAAGAAAAACGAGGTAAATAGGTAGATAGATAAACCTTGGAAGCCTCAGGAGAATTATAGATGTAATATGAATATAAATAAATAAAATTTTGAACTTAACGAAGCAGTCTTTTTTCATGAACAAAACTTGCCTAGGTATAATGAATTAGCATCATGCTGGAGATTCTCAATATAACACTCCTCTCCTCATTCCTTCATTCATTCCCCACTCAGCCCAGTGAGCTCAGTCAAATACTCACTTACATCGACGATAACCAAAATGTCGGATCATATGATGAATGATAGTAAGTAATAACTGGAACTGAAACCCAAATTTTAATATCTACCTACCTACCTACCTACCTACTCTTGACTAAAGAAATGGCTAGGCTAGCGCACGACTAGACTCGTTGGATTTGTATAGTGTAATATGGTGCGGGTGATGGAAGTTCACCTACCTAGGTATCTAGCTAGCTAGCTTGATTGAGTGAGGTATGGTATGGCTGGCATGGCTACACTCCAACAACATTCTTCTCAATCTTTGCTTTCAGGTTTGATCTTGTGATTGCATTGGGTAAATTACTGGTGGATACCTTACTTTACCACCCGCCTTCGCCTTCGCCTTAGGGTAGAACTATCCACCCGGCCATTTGGATCCCGTCCCGTCGGGTACGGGACGTCGGGTACGGGAATCTCCCGTCTTGATTTCCATAGGTCTCCAATCATCGCAGCCATTCATTACCTGAGGTGGTTTGAATCCAGAACCTGGGTGGGTAGGTATTTTATCAACTCCAGCTTGTATTGATGTGATGTGATGTGATGGGTGTAATGGATGTGATAATTAGGGATTTGTGGTGCAATATCACAGATTCATAAAGGTTTGTGAGTGAATGTTGTATATTACCTTCTATTGGTATCATTCGTCATACCAACTTTCCCGTACCTTTAGCCTTAACAAATTAGAGGTTCTTTGATGGAAAGCATGAGAGATGAGAGGCTCCAACATGAAAAAAAGGAAAAAAGATACAGAATATACACTGTATACACTGTATACACTACCCATCTAGTCACAGCACTTCAAAAATCCCCATTCATTTCCATTGACTTTGATAACTTAACCTTCTGATTGGAGAGAAGGCTGAGATCAAGACTTTCAGCCAATGATACCTAAGAAATGGTATGACTCATGATTTTATTTCAATTCTCCAGTTCAGTCCATTTCAGTTCACCTTTCAGCATTCGAAGATGAAGTGTTAATGCACTTGTTCATCATTTGTTGTTATGACAATATGATTTAGACATTTGATGAAATTGATGAAATTGACAAGTAATTTCCTTAGTCAGCTCGGTGCTCGGACCATCAATTTAATTAGCGTGTTTTCACAACCTCTATCAGAATTAACCGGAACGCGTCTCCCCTAAAACTTCAACATATCATGAATCACAAAGTCGATTCTCATTAAAGTTCATCACCAGATCCCGAAGTAATCATGGAGAATCAATCCAAAAGGTATCAAATTCACTCATTCCCTTAAAGAGGCAAAGGAAAACTCGCTAATTAATTTCCCAAGAAAAAGTAATGCTACCATAAGAACTTATTCCAAACGCACTAGAGGAAGCAATCAAAATTTCTCCATCAAGAGACAACGAATTGATCCTTCAGATTTCTTACCATTTTGTTCTCCAGTTGGTTCTGAATCATCTATTTCTCCAGAAATTCATTCTGGGGATAGATCTGATGAGAAAAATACATCTCCTCTGATCAATCCTCCGAAGCTTTCTCAAGAGAACTCCAGCGATTCTTCTTCAATAAAATTACGCGTTTCTTCTCGCAGATCTAATAGATCTATCTCTCCTCTCACCGATCTTAAGTTGAATCATCAAAATCAACGCGATAATGGTATCAGTCTTTCCAATTTACCTGATTCTTTGAGTCGCAAAACCACAACGAAAGTCAAAGGTGCCAAACTCACTTCTACCAAAGAGACCTCGAATTCTAGGCCAGATTCAAGATCTAGGTCAAGATCTAAGGATAAGGAAGTCATTACTGCCACAAAGTTGGTAGATTCTATCTCACCATCAACTTCTCCAATAAGGGGATTTAGGAGAAATCTCGCTTCGAACCACGCTAGTATTGATCTAGATTCTCGGAAGCAGAATTCACACAAGAACTCTACTCCAACTTCAAAAGACAATCTTGTTACTCCCTTATCAGACGTTATATCCAAGGAAGATACTGTTGTTACATCAAAATCTCAATCAATAGAGAAAATCAACAAATCTTCTATTCGAAGTTACTTCCAACCATTACCACAACCATCAACACAAAGATCTTTGAATCCTCTAAAATCTCAATCTTCGATACTTTTAGATTCACCCCAACACTCAACACCATCTCCTTCTTTATCACCTCCTCCTATACCCCAGAGTCCTCTCACATCAACGAGATCAAAATCTGTTCGGCGTCGCATTAGTACCAAACCAAACCTACCAAATATCAACGCGATGTCTGATACATATGAGGGCGATATTCAGGAATTCGGTGGTGACTTTACCGATGATTCGCGAATTGGAGCACTGGAATCTATTCAAGATCGTCTAGACCGGAGAGACCAAGAAATCATCGAGACCGGCACTCTTATCCCACTGTCCCAACAAGCTCTCGACATCCCCGAACGAGTAAAGCTCCAAAACGATCTCGCCCGTCCACCCCCTTTCGCCCTTCGCCAACAAATCCTAGATCTAGGCCAATCCTTCCATAACAAGTGTCAAAACTGCGGTATGCAATACACCATCAGCGTCGCCACTGATCAACGACTCCACGACAACTTCCACAACGTCTTCCGCATGGGTGGACCTACCTTCAAGCCTAAATACGTCAATACACAAGTCTGGACCAGGGTCATCGAAGGAGAAAAACATAGCATTCAAGCCATCAGTTGCAAGGAATCCGGTCCGGTTCGAAACCTCGTCGAGAGAATCCTCGAGGCTACCTTGATGGATTTGGACGGTACACTCCCATCAACCGAACAGCTCTGGTCCATGATCACTAGCCCCAATGATCCTAAAGATCTCATCCCCGTTCCTCGCTACAAGGTTTTTCTCTATCTCATTGGTGCTCGTCCTATTGGTATGTTGCTCGCCGAGAGAATTGGTAAAGCTACTATCACTACCACTAGCACTCTCATGACCGCCGCGATTGAAACCGAAACCGACATCACCGCCACCGCCTCTACTGAAATCGATCCATCCACCCCTCTCACCTCCACCTCCACCTCCCCCACCACCATCCTCCACGAATCATACATGTGCATCGATCGACTCTGGGTGCACACGGATTTCCGCCGCCAAGGTATCGCCACCACTCTCGCCTCACTCGCTCGCGAAAAATTCATCCCTGGTTTGTTCATCGCCAAGGAACTTGTGGCTATTAGTCAACCTACTTCTTTGGGAGCGGCGTTTGCAGAGATGTATTTTAAGGGGGTTTTTGAGGGCGCGGGATTTGCGGTTTCGGGTACTGGTTAGGCTGAATTGGGGGAGGGGAGGAAGGGAGGGAGGGATCGATGGATGGATGGATGAGTGGAAGGATGGATGGATGGATGGAGGGAGGGATGGAATGCGTGCATGAATTAACGAACGAACGAATAAATGAATAAATGGAATGACTGACTAAATGAGCGCGCGGACGAATAAATACAGGCTGAATAAATGGAATGGAAAGGAAAGGAAACGTTATTACCCCAGGTAGTTACTTAGTTAACCATAACAATGAGATTGCAATTGCAATTGCAATTTCACTTGCTAAAATCAAATTGTCTTGGTACATTCATTCATTCATTCATTCATTCATTCATTCATTCATTATGTGAGTGTTTCCTTGATATGGATGCTAATCCTTCGTTATCCCCCTTCTCTCCCTTTCTTTTATTCTATTTCTATAATTATTAATCCCCTTTTCTCTTTCGTTTTTTGCTTTTTCTGTTTTTCTGTTTTTCCTTTTTCCTTTTTCCTTTTTCCTTTTGCCTTCTTCCTTTTCCTCATCCAACCCCTCCTTATCCCCCTTCTCCCTTTTTCCTTACCCATTACCAATATAAATCCCCTTCTCTTTTTCTCTACCCCTTCTCATCTCCTCATTATACCTTTCTCCCTTTTCTCCTTTTCCCTTTCTTCTTCCCCTCCCTCCTTCCCCTCCCTCCTTCCCCTTTCTCCCTTTTTTCTTTTTCCCAAACTCCAAACTCCCAATTCCAAATCTCAAATCCCAATCTAAAACCTTCTCAACTTTATATATTCACACATTTATATATCCATACATCCACACATCCACACATCCATTCATATTCATTTATTCACATTCATTTATTTATCCATACATTTATATATAATCCTAAATAGATAGATATCTATCTTTAATCCATGAATAACTTGCCCATATAAGATAATATAATATAATATAATAGAATCCCGTTTTACGCGACGAACTGAATGGAATGTAAATAAACTAAATTAAACTAAGAGGCAAGAGTTGATATAAAGATTGTATTGATTATCGTGATTGAGTTGAGTTGATATGATGACAGGACCAGACTATATATACTTAGGTAGTAAAGAGAAAGAAAGAAAGAACCTACCCTTTAGAAATCTAGAGAAATAATATATACATATATATATACATACCACTTAGCCACGCATCTAGATAGATAGATAGATAGGTAGGTAGGTAGGTATATACCGATACAATCCTGCACCAATCAATATCTCTACATCTCTACATCTCTCCATTTGAAAAATCCATACTGATCAAAACCCTCCCCTTTTCCTTGGGTAGTTACTTAACTTAGGGTACTTGCCCTTCAGTAGGTAGGTATCTAGATATCTAGGTAGGTACCTATCTTTATGAATCTCTTCTTGTATCAATCTATACCTACCAATACTTAATATTAACTTAAGGTATTAACCTCTTAGCTGTGGCTACCTAGGTAGGTAGGTATATTCAATCTCTCGATCGACAAAAGATAAAGATAAGCAAGCAAAATCACACCATCAAGATTTATCTTAAGTCTATTCTAGATATCTATCTATCTATTGCTTCGATATATAGGTAGGTAGGTAGATACCTAAGATACCTAAGCATTCGCAATACTAGCCAACTCCACACAATGATTCGCAACGGGAGATTTTTCTTTTCTTTTCTTTTCTTTATTTTTTCGTGTACCTTATAATTACCTATACCTTTCTACCTACTTACCTACCTACCGACATAAAAAACCAAATCATAAATAAATAAATAACCAAAAAACCAAAAAACCCATCAACCTGCCTGCCACCTGCATAAGAATCCAAATCGAGTATGCCGTGTATACCAAATTCCATTCTGAAATCTTTTCGACGCGTTGGATTTTATCGGTTGTGATACTTGTACTTACATATACACATACACATACACATACATATCTATGTACAACCCCGGGTTATTTTATTTTTTTCCACTTCAAAAAGGAAAATTGAGATCGCGATGCTGTGCATGCATATATGTATGTATGTATGCATATATTCCGTCTCGATGGGTGTGACCGGTAGGTGGGTGGGTGGTGGTGCGATGTAAGAAAGGGGGAGAAAGGGCAGAGAAACAGGTTTTGAGGATGCGGATAAGGGTGAGGATGAGGGATTAGATTGAGGGATTAGATTGATACCTACCTAGTACATAGGTATCTAGTTTTGATGTAAGATGATATAAGATGATATGATATGATATTGATCAAGAGATACCGAATACAGGTTGGAGGGGATGGATGTCTGGTTGGTTACCTACCTGGGTATCTACCTACCTCTAGATACCTACTTACTACTTACCCCTCACTAAAGGATATTCAATCCAATATATTGAACATCGTCATACTTCGTACATCATATCATATATAATATCATACATCATATCAAACATCGTACATCGTACATCATAGGAAGAAACAGGATATAGCGGGGTTCGTGGAGATGCACGTATGTATCCGTCGCATGTATGCATGCATATGTTACTTGTTCATCAAATTGCGTAGGTAGGGAGGTAGGTCGGTAGGTAGGTAGGGAGGTATAAACCGGCGTGACTTAATATGGGAAGGAAGGAAGGAAGCTTGATTTTGCATTGACGACCTACCTTGGGAACACGATATTTTGAGATTGAGATTGAGGTAACAGATACACATACACACACACACAGAGAGAGAGAGCATTCTCAATATAAATATAAATATAAATATAAATATAAATATAAATCGCCATTAAATTCCCCCGTCCGAGTTTGCACAATCTCCGCCGCTCGATATACATATTATATCTATCGGCATCTGCAGTGTAAAATTACACGAACAACTAATTGATTGATAATCTTCTCGTTATGATGCAATCAATACAATCGATGCCTTCAATAAAATCAAATAAAATCAAATCAAATCAAATAAAATAATAACCCCTCGTTACTCGAAGATATTATATAATTGGATGTACAAAATACAATGTACAAAGTATAATGACATACATAATAATAACAATCATTGGATTGGAATAGATTGGAAAGAGAATATGAATATAAATGTGAATATGATGAGCCCGCCCAGGTAACCAAATCATAAGATAGGGAACATCATCAGCCTACCTACCACCTACCGATCTGTCGTGATACTTCAATCCCAGAAATAATAACGATAATTCCCTCGAACTGCTGACGAGATTGGAACTTTTTTCTTGAATTTGGCCCTTGATGCTAAAATCTGTATTTCAATGGTGATGGGATAAGATTGATGGGGTGGTTGTGATGTTATTGATATAAACGGCGATGGAGAATTATTATGCCGGTCTTATGATTGACCTCCAGCTACCTACTCTAGATACCTACCTATCTTACTAGACTTATTAGATCCATAATCGTAATTCGTGAAGAAATACCTACCTACCTACCTACCTCACTCACTCACCGATCTACATACATACCTACATACACATTTATATTAACCCCGGCACCGCGCCACTCAAACTACAAACCCGGACACCGGACAAAAGATCGATTCAAACGCATGCATCTCCAGCATACTAAGATATCATTCAGCCTCGCACTCCCCTTCCTGTACACACTGGACACGACCTGATTTCGTACCTCCAAGCCTTATATATCGATAATCTTCACGAGACACTGCAGGAATACGAGGGGAGGTGACGAATGTATCATGGATGGATGGACAAACTCCCTTACTCCCTCAGATCGCGGAATCCTTCCGAAGGTTACCTATGATGTTTGTTTGTATGGAGACCTATCTAGGTAGTAGGTAGGTATACCCGGTAAGGTAGGTTGTTTGTTACCTTACATATAACGGTTAGAGTGCCATACATACATATGATATTCGTACGCTCTTCGTACATACCTACCTATCCATATCTTCGTACCATCATCATATGTATAAACGAGAAATCCAATCATCGCATCCACCTGGGCAACCGTTGATCCTCCCAAGTCCCGATTGAGATACCTACCTAGTAGTACATAACCCATGAAACCAACTTATCATGTTACCCATCTAATAAATAAACCAATAAACAAATAAACAAATAAATAAATCATCGGCTTGCCGAAATCGATATTCGATGGTGCTGCTACTGGGGCGAGTACTGGGGCTCGTGCTAGTGCTACCGATACACTGGCCCCGGACTCCCCAACTCCAAGGAATACCTCCTAGGTACCTACCTACAGCTAGGTACCTAGGTATGTAATAACAAAAAGATGAAAACCCGGCGCCGTATGAGTAACCTGGAAATAAACGATATGAGTATCCACGCACCTGGATATCCATGCCCACGCCGCAGCCCCAAACGGTGAAATGGTGACATGGTGACAAGGTGACATGCGGGATATGCACAACGTTTTTCGGGGGCCATTTGATCCTTGACTTTTTCTAGGTAGGTAGGTAGGTACCTAGGTAGTAGCTACAAGGCCAGGGACCTCGTGCGAATAAGCGAGTACGTACTAGGTACCTAGGTAGCCTGCCATGTACCTGGAGGTACCTAGGTATAGGCATGGCGTGGGAATATTATCCGAATTGAGACATCCCGTTGATGGTATGGATGGATGGCTGCGGATGTCGGGTATAGTAGGTACGTACTACTGTAACAATGGAAGTTTAAGCGGAAAATACATACCTAGATACCCTACCTTGGTCGGGTTACACAAGTACCTACCTACCTAGTAGGTACAGGTAGGTGGTACCTTAGGTAATGCAACATCGTTCATTTCTAGGTATTGTGCCTCCATTGTAACTACCTAAGTACCTAATCTACATGAGCAAAAGCGAAACCGAGAGAGAGAGAGAGAGAGAGAGAGAGAGAGAGACAAGTAAGTTACAACCCTTGAATTTTTCCCGGGGTTTCGATTTTGATTTTTATATATGAGTTATCTTATTTTAAAGGGTGGAAGGGAGGGTATGTATTATCGAGGCGAGTAGGTAGATAGGTAGGTACTGTACTCAGAAGTAAGATACAATGAATGATCGACCGAAGACATGACATGATATGATATGAGATGATATACCAACTAATTTGGATTTTTCCATTCGTTTTTATCTAGATACCTATAATTTATTAATGAATGAATAGATGAATAGATGGATAAGTAGGTAGGTAGATAGATAGTAGGTATTTTTCGAATATAATGACATTTATTACACTACGTGAGGTAGACCACTCGAAATATTTATTTCCATTAAATCAAATACAATCAAAAATCCCAACTCGTACGCTCATTCATTTCTCATTTCTCATTTCTCATTTATCTATTGGATAATACCAAATCAAACCAAATCAAACTATACCTACCAAACCAAACCATCTCGAAATACACAACATCAACATCAACATCAACATCAACACCACAACATCAATATAATATAAGTCGTGACGCACAAGGTGTCCAAGACGCTCGGAAGTCGTGCCTCGTGCCTCGTTACCTCGTAAGGATCCATGCTCAAGTTCCTCGAGTCATCAATGCTGAAGTTAGGTAACTCATGGCTCAAATTTACCTCCCTACCTACCTATAGGCTCAATCGCAGAGATGCCGGTCGTTGCTTCAGGTTACAGTAAGTGGAGGGGATTAGTCAGCAGGGTTAGGTTCATAAGCTTAAGTACCTAGTATAGGCAGTGTTGCCCTTAGAGGTATGGTGCATGGTTCAGTGGTAGAGCTCTCCATTTTAATTCTAAGCTATTTTCTGTTACCTTACCTTACCAGAAAACAGGTGAATCTGTACGGCAGGTTTAGCTTCATTTTAGCGTGGCTTCAGAAAGCATTTACTAATTAAGCTGCCACTTTCGTAGTCTAATACAACCCAGAGCATCTTCTTCAACCCACTTGCAGTTCAGTTTTCTTACCTTAACAAGAGATGGAAAGTTGAACCAATAGGAAAATTTCCCATTCCCATCTAGCTTTTTTTTTTCCTTTTTTTTTGAAACATTGGTTGATATGGTATGTGATATAGATCTAGATATGGATGGTTAAAGATTTAGATTTGAAATTTTGTATTATTGTATCACTGAATACCTAGGACTGGGACTATGACTATGACTTCATTTGTCTCTGAATCATTAATGGCCCCTCCGGGGCTTTATTATTTGTAGGTAGTAGGTACCTATGGATTATTCCGGACCCCGAAACCGAAACCGAAACCGAACCCGAGGTCTTTAGGAAGGTAGGCAGTTATATCTATATAGCCCTGGTTATTATATTGTATGGCTACTCCTTCTCATACTCGAGTACTTCCAGATTCATCAGCGAACCTAAAACCCACGCCATAAAATCTCCCATCTCCAATACCACAACTTCCTACTGCTTATCACTCACCCCTCGAATCTCGAATCGAGATTCACCCACCCAGTGCACCCACGCATATACACATACATTACAAAATACATTACAGAGTAGGTACTCACATTACACTATATTATAAAACATCTTCCGAAGTCTTTCTTCTCGATTTTTGCAAAACTTTGCATAAGATGAGGTCGGGGATCATTGATATTTAGGTTATATATATTATATGTAGGTAAGTAGGTACATAGGTACTATTGATATATTGATATAAAGTAGTTCTACATACACTAGCTTAGTCATCGAGCTAGGTTCTATGGAATCAGAGATTAGAACTTAGCTCGATACACAACAATACAATGTTTAATAGGTACTATACCCCTCTCCCCCTCTTCCGCACCCACCAAAGAAATCAATCAAGCTTTTCATCAAGCTTTTTATCTATTGATCTATTGATCCATATATCCGCTCCCGTCTCCCGTCTCCCGTTCGTCCCTTGAAACTAAACTCTCATATCCGGACATACTCGATACTCGATACTCAAAGCGAGAAACGAGAAGTTAAGTTTTTGGTAATTGCTTATTTACTGCTTATTTATATACCATCTGTATCTCTATATGATTTTGTGATATTTTCGTCCGCGGCGGGCGGTGATGTGATGGGATATGAGGCGAGGCGAGGCGAGGTGAGATTTTTATTTAGACGTCGGGACTTAGATATGAATTATAGATTTAAATGATATCTATATACCCAAATTGGTATATGGATAAATAGATCGATAGATAGATAGATAGATTGGTTTTTTAATACTTGCATACTAGGGAATTTTTTCCATATAATTCCAGACTGAGTCTGGCATCTTCTTCTAAATACTCGTATGGTATGTTTGTCCGCCCATATAATTAAAGAGTACAATGTATATAGGATATATAGGTACCTACAAGACATACATACGTACCTAGGTTCTATATAAGTTCATGCAACACAGGACAATTGTACAAGAAAGAGGGAAGAAGGAAGAAGGAAGAAGGAAGTCTTCATCCATCATCCATCATTCTTCACCAGTCAGTCTAGACTCTAGATTCTATCTACCCGATACGATACCTACAGGCTATATTCATAGTAAGTCAATCTTACATGAGAACTCCACACAACTTCCCAAGGACCTAGACTCTCACATCTTACAACTTCAGACTCCAATAACCATAACCATTCCCGTTCTAGGCCCAGGCGGATCGGATTGGATTTTTTTCATGCAAAGATAGGTACCTATGAATTGATTAAGAAATTTCCTTTCTTTTTTTACACGATATACTCTACTGGTATGGTTTTATAAATCTCATTCATTGGCTATATATGCTAGGGATATTTTTACTCCTGCTTTTACTGTACATCTATCTAGGTACCTCTACCTCTTTCTACCTAAGGGAGAACGGCATATGGAAAATTATATATATATGTATATATATAGATACCTTAGTAAAGGTACCAGGTATTAAGAAACCGTTAATATACTATATTTATTATAAAAAGTTGTATTTGAAAATTATAAATTATAATTTCGAAAATAAATTATATATATAAAAATAAATAATTTATAAATATAAATTATATATAAATATAAATAGTATTTTATTATAAATCGTATTTATACAATAAAAATAATATATATACAAATAAATTGTAAATAAATAAAAACTATATATAAACAAAAATTGTATATATTAATAAACAATATATAAAATATAAATTATATTTATAAAAATATAATATTTATTTAAATATTATATTCAATAAAAAATAATATTTTAATTGAAAAACTGTATTTTAATTAAAATATTGTTTTTAAACCTAAATATTGTTTTTGAATTAAAATATTGTTTTTAAATCTAATATTGTTTTTGAATAAAAAACTATATTTTAAAATAAACAATTTTATATTAATAATAATATATTTGTATTTATTGTATAAATATTAAAATAATTTTAATATTATAAATTATATATATGTTAAAAAATAATATATAAAAACAAATTATATAAATAAGAATTCAATTAATTCTCAAATCATTATTATAAATATTAAATATTATTATTTTTTAAATTAATTTTTTAATTAATATATTAATTATTTAAATAAATAAATAAATAAATATCGATATCTAAATAATAAATATATTATATTTTATGTTTATTAATAATTATTTTTCTTTTTTTTTTTTTTTATTAATTTAATTATTATTTTTTTTTTTTTAATATTTATCCTTTTTTATCCTTCCCTTTTTATTCTTTTTCTTTTATCCTTCCCCTTTTATTTATTTTTTTTTATTTTTTATTTTTTATCCATCCCCTCCTATTCATCCCCTTTTATTCTTTTTTTCCTATTCTTTCCCTTTTATTTGTTCCCTTTTATTTTATTTTTTTTATCCTTTCTCTTTTATCTATTCCCTCCTATTCTTCCCCTCCTATCCATCCCCTTTTATCCTTTTTTTTTTTTTTTTATCTCTTTTATCTTTGATATTTTTATTTTTATATAAAAAAACAAATAAATAATATTGAAATAAAAATTATTATTAATAATGTTATAACAAAGATTGTAAAAATATATATAATTATAAATGTTTTTGCAAATATTATAAAAATATATATAATCGTAAATGTTTTTGCAAAAATTGTAAAAATTGTAAAAATATATATAAATAAAAATATTATAATAAAAATTAAAAAATTTATAAAAATATATATAAAAAAAAAAATTAAAAAAATATTAAATAAATAAATAATTTAATTATTTAAATAAATTTAATTATTTAAAAATATTTTATTATTTTAAAAATTTATTTAGTTATTAAACATTTAATTTTGCAATATATTTATAATTGATTTTTTTGAATAAATTATTAATTATTATTATATTTGTTTTTTAATAATATAAATACTGTTTATATAAACAAATTTGGTTTAAAAAATTGGGCTATATAATTTTTGAGGATAATAATTATTTAATATTTTAATTTTTGAAATATTTAAAATCTTTACAATTATTAAATATTTTATATTTATTTATTTATTTATTTATATTTTTTTTTTTATATTTTTTAATATTATTTTATTTTTATTTTTAATTAATAAATTATATAATATATAAATATTTAAATATCTAAATATTTATTATATTTTTTAAATATTTATTAAATAAATAATATATACATATTTTATTTATTTTAAATATAGAAATTTAATTATTTTTAATAAATTTAAAAATCTTAAAAATCTTTTAATATTTATTTATATATATTTATATATATTTATAATCTTAATATATATAATTTAAAAAAAATAAATTTGAAATTTATTAATTTAAATAATATTATAATAAACGTTTTTGAATTATATATATAAAATTAAATATAATATTTATAAATATTAAATATTAAAAATATTTTTATTTATACAATTTTAAATTATAAATATTATATATTTTTTTTTTATTTTTTTTTTTTTTTAAAAAAATAATCAAAATATACCTTAAATATTATTTAATAATTAATTAAAAATTTTAAAAAGATTTTAAAAATAAAATAATAAAAAAATATTTTATTTATATTAAATATTAATTTTTTTATCTATTTATTTTTAATTTTTAATCTTTATTTATATTTAAATATTTATTAATTTAAATAATATTTTTGAAAATATTTTTATTTTAATTTAAATATATAAATAATAATTTTATTAAAATTTATATAATTTTATATTCCAAAATTTTAAACAATTAAATTATTAAACTTTTAAAAAATAATAAAATATTTATAATTTTAAAAAATAAAAAAAAAATTAATAAAAAAGAAAATTAATAAAAATAAAAATTAATAAAAATAAAAATTAATAAAAATAAAAATTAATAAAAAAAATATAAATAAATGAATAAATAAAATTTATTTTAATTATAAATCAAAATTATTATAAAGATTTTATATAAATAATATTCCCCAAATAATTTTTTTAATAATTTTATTTATAATTTTTAAATATTTTTTAATTTTAAAATCTTTTTCATTTTTAATAAAAATATTATTAACAAATTTTTTAAATATATTTCAAATTTTCTTTTTAAAAATATATATTTTTTATTTTTTTTATTATTATTTATAAAATTATTTTTAAATATTATAAAAATATATTAAAAATTATTTATTAGATTTCAAAAATCTTAAATTATAAAAGGATTTTAAATAATAATAAAATTATAAATAATAAAAATAAATAAAATAATATAAATAATATAAAAAATTTAAATAAACAAAATAAATAAAATAATATTAATAATATAAAAAATTAAAAAAAATAAATAAAATTATTAAAAAAAAATTTAAAAAAAATTTTATTATTAAATAAAAATTCCAATAATTTTTAAAATATTAAAATCTATTAAATTAAATAATTAATATTTTATAATATTAATATATACCATTTATTTATTTCCTTATAAATATAAAATAAATTTTTAATTTTGAATTTTATAATATAATTTATTAAAAAATAAATTTTAATTATTTAATATTAATTATAATATTTTTTATTAATTTTAACCTAATTATAATAATTAATTTCATTATTTAAAAAAATTGAAATATTATTTTTTTTATTATTTTATAAAATATTAATTTTTCAAAAAATAAAATTATAAATTTAATTAAAAATTAAAAATATAATATATAAACAAAAAACGAAATCTATAATTATATCTTTTTTTTTAATAAAAAATAAATTAATATAAATTCAAAATTAAAATCAAATTAAAATTAATATTTATAAATAATATAATATAACTTTTTTTATTAAAAAATATTATTATATAATATATTATTTTAATATTTTAAAAATCTTATAATAATAATCTAAATCCAGATTTTTATATTTTAAAATTGTTTTTAAAAAAATAATCTTAAAATAATTATTTTATAAAATAAGATTTTAAATTATTTAATATATTTTCTTTAAATAATTTAATTAAAAATTAAAATTAAATTTATTTTATAAAATATAAATCTATAAAATTAATTATATTTAAATATAATTATAATATAAAAAAATAAAATATTAATTCAATTTTTAATCTTTAATTTTTATTTTAAATAAATTTAAATCTTATTTTTATTTTCAAATCTATAAAATTATTTAAAATAAATAAATATTAATTTTTTAATTTGTTTTTATTTATTATAATCATTTATATTTTTACTTTTAAATATATTTAAATCTTAAATTTTTTTTTTATTATTAAATTTATTTTTTATTTTAAAATTCAAATCTTAATAATTTTTATAAAATTATAATTTATTAATTATAATTAATAATAATATAAATAATATTAATAATTATAATTTACTTTAATTATAATATAAATAAACTTTTTAAATAAATATAATTTAATCTTATTTTAATTATTATTTTTATTATATAATTTATAAAAAAATAAACTTTAATATTTTTATATTAATTAGATTTTTTATTTAAAAAACTAATTTAATCTAAATAAATTAATTTTTCTCCATTTTTTAAACAAATAAAAATACTATCAAATTTATTACTTTTATATAAAATTTAATATAAAAAACATAAAATAAAAAAATATATATAATCAAAAAATAATAATATATAAAATATTTAAAAATTAAATAATTAAAAATAAAAATTAATTTTTTTTAAAAAAAAAAGAAAATTAATATAAAATCAATTTTTTAAATCAAATAAAAAAACTTATAAAAAAAATAATATATTTTATTATATTTAATAAAATTATTGAAATTGATATTTGCCATTTTGATTATCCTTAAAATCTAAATAAATTAATTAATTTAAATTTAAAATATTATACAATTTAAAACTTTTAAATTCGCCGAATTAAAAAAACTTAAACTTTTTAATATTTTTTAAAACAAAAATATATAAAAATCTTGAAAAATATAAAATATTATATTTAAATATCAATTCAATTTTTTTTTTAATTTATTTTTATTAATTTATTTTAATAATATTAATTATTAAATAAATTATATATTTATAATATATAAATATATATAAATTAATTTATAATATAATTTTTAAAATTATATATTATAATACATTTATTTTTTATTACCTATAATGATTTCAATATTAATTAATTAAAAATAAAACAAAAAATAAATTTTAAATTAAATATTTATATATAAAAAATTTAAATATAAAATAAAACAAAATTTAAAACTTTAAATTAAAATCTTTTTATAAAAAATAATAAAAATATTTTAAAATAATCAATTATTAATATTAAAAAATATATATTATTTATATTTTAATAAAAATAAAAATTATATTAAATCCAAATTATTTATTTTTATATTTTTAAATTATATAAAAAAAAAATAAAAAAATAAAAAATCAAAAAAATAGATTAATTATTATTATTTAAATTATTAATATTTTTTAGTTTTTTTTTATTAAATTTTTATTTTACTTATTTCTTTTAATAAACAATTTATTTTTTTTATTAATTAATTAATTTTTATCAATTTATATACCTTTTTTATTATTCTTAAAATTATCCTTTTAAAACTTATTAAAAAATTAGGTATAATATATATTGTTATTATTAAAATACTTATTTTCAAAATTATAAAATTATTTATTATTATTATAACTTTATTTTTCATTTAAAATAAAAAGTTTATTATTATTTATATAAAATTTATTATTAAATTTATAAAAACTATATAAATCAATTTTAATTTTTTCTTTTTTATTTTTAAAAATTTTATCCTAAACATTTTTTAAATCATACATATTTCTTTTTTTTTTTTTTTTATAAATTAATAATTATCTTTATTATTTTCTTTATCTTTATTATTTATATAAATAATTTTAAAGTTTAATTTTTTCAATTTTTTTTTAATAATTTTTAAAAAATTAAATGATAATAATATTAATCTTAAAAATTATAATTTAAAAAAATTTTTTAAAATAAATATTTTCGAAATTTTTATTATAAAAAAATTTGTTATATTTGTTTAATATATCAAATTAAATATTTTGTTTACTATAACCCTTTCTTTTTTAAATATATATATAAATTAATATATATAATTTTGAAAAAATATTTAATTCAAAAATTAGATTTTATTTAAAAAAAAAATGGGTAAATTAAAAAAAAAAAAAAAAAAAAAAAAGAAAAGATTTTTTTTTATTTTTAATGTAATTTTAATCTGTTTTAAAAAATTTATCAAAATCTATTATATATAAAAGAAAATACTAAATATAATTAAATATAAAAAAACTTAATTATAAATATATTTCTTTTTTAAATTTATTATTTTTTAATCTTTATATTTTAGATTATTTGTTTCAAATCTTTTAGATTAAATGTTTTTTAATTTTTTAAAAAGTTTTGTATTTATTTTAATAAATATTTTTTTTAGTTTTTCTTTTTAATTTATTAAATTATAAAAAATAAACATTAATTATAAAATAAATTTTATTTATAATTTTATAAAGAAAATATTATAAATATTAATAAAAACTTTTTTATTTAAAAATAAAAATTAATAATATAAAAAATATATAATCAATTTTTAAAAATAATTAATAATTATTATAAATAAAAAATAAATTTTTATTAAATACTTTTTTATTATCAATATTAAATAAATAAAAGTTATTAACTATATTAATATAATAAAAATATTTTAAACCTAATTTTTTTAACAAAATTTTATTAATTGTTTTTATTTATTTTTTTAATATTTTTTTAAACTTTAATAATAAAGGTTTATTTAAAATTTTGATATTTATAAAATATAATAAATTATTAAAATCAAAAATAAAAAAAAAACTTTATATAAAGTTTTTATTATTAAATTAAAATCAAATTTGAAAAAAAATTATTTAAAAAATATTTTAAAAGTTTTTTTTATTATTAAATTAAAATCAAATTTGAAAAAAAACTAATTGAAAAATATTTTAAAAGTTTTTATTATTAAATTAAAATTAAAATTAAAAAAAAATTAATTGAAAAATATTTATTATTAAATTAAAATTAAAATCGAAAAAAAATTGATTAAAAAATATTTAAAAAGTTTTTATTATTAAATTGAAATTAAAATTAAAAAAAAATTGATTAAAAAATATTTAAATCCCAAAAAATTGGATTAATATTTTTATTAATTATATAAATATTTTTTTGGTTACTATAAAATAATAAAAAAAGATTTTATATATATAAAATTGATTTAAATAAATTTTATAAAATATTTAATAAAAAAGTTAGATTAAAATAATTATTTATTTTTAAAATATTTCGTTTTAAATCCAATTAAATTAAAAATAAAAAATTATAAAAAAAAATAAAATTATCAGATTTGTTATCTTTATTTTTTTTATTATCTCCACCTCTCTTATTTTTTTTATTTCAATTACTTTTTTTATATTTATTTCCACAATTTTTTTTTTTTTTTAATCTTTATTTCCTTTATTTTCTTTATTATTATTATTATTAATTAATTTAAAAACTACATTTTTATTTTTAATATTTGTTTTTTAATTAAAATATTAAAAATTATTTATTTAAAAATTATTCAAAATTAAAATATTTAAAATTAAAATATTTAAATTAAATATATTTTTATTCCCAATATTTAATTTTTAATTAAAATATTAAAAATTATTCGTTTAAAAATTATTCAAAATTGAAATATTTAATTTAAATTTATTTATAAATTTTAATTTATTAAATTTTAATTTATTAAAATTTAAATTTAATATTTTAAATTATTGTATTTATTTTATTTTAAATTATTAAATTTGAAATTTATAATTATATTTATTATTAATATTACAAAAATTCAAAAATTAAAAATTAAAAATATTAAAAAATTAATATAAAAAATTATTTTGAATTTATATTTTTCAAAAAAAAATATTATTAAATAAATATTTTTTTTAAAAAAAGATTAGAAATTATTATATATTTAATAATAAATAAAAAAAATTATAAAAATAATTTAATTATATTCCAATATTTTTTATTAAATTTTATATTTATTTATTAAAAATTGATATTTTATTATTTTAAATTTTTGAATTTTCGAAAAAATAAATTAATTTTATTTAAAAAATTTTTATTAATTAATTAATTAATTATTTTTTTATATATTTATTTATTTAAAAAAAAAAAATTAATTTAAAATAAAATATAAATTTAAATAAATTTTTTTTAATACTTTTATAATATTTTATTAATATCTTTAATTTTTATTTTTTAATTAAATTCCCAAATTTAATAAATAAATTATTATTTTTTTCAATTTAATTTTTTTAAATAAAAATTCTTTTTTTAAGGATTTACATTTTATTTATTAATATTTTCAATATTTTTATTTTATTTATATTTTTATTTATAATTTAAATTTCAAAATCTTTTAAAATAATTTTATTAATATTATCAAAAATCTATTTTATATATAAAATATTTTAATAAAATATTTAGAAAATCTAAAATCTTTAAAAAAGTTTTTTTTTTTTTTAAAAAAATTAATAATTATATAAATAAAATATAATTTTTTAAAAAAAAACTATCTGATTTTTTTAATTATTTTAGATTAAAGATTTTTTGCTTTTTATATTTTAAATTAAAGATTTTTTATTTTTTATATTTTAAATTAAAGATTTTTTGCTTTTTATATTTTAAATTAAAGATTTTTTATTTTTTATAATTATTATTATAATTATTATTATATTTTTTTTTATTTATTATATTTTTTATTAATTTTTAATTATTTAATAAAATAAATAATATAGAATTTTTTTTTTTATAATATAAATTTTTTTATTATTTTCGAAAAGCGGAATTATAAATTATTATATAATAATTTTTAAAATAATATAAAATATAAAAATAATAATAATTATATTATATATTATTATTTTAATAATAATTTGGAGATATATAGTAAAACGATAAATAGAATAATTAATAATATTAATAAATTTAATATAAATTTGAAAATTAAATAATAAAATAATAATATAGGTTTTTTTTTTTTTTTTTTTTTTGATTAAAAAAGGTTTATAATATTTATAAGAAAATAATTTATTTGCTTATTGTTTTATTGAAATTATATTTATAAATAATTTATTGTTATTTCGAAATATTGATTTAACAAAAATATAAATTAAATTATAATATCAAGATTTAAATATAAAATCTTTTTTAGATAATAAAATTGCTATATTGTTTTATAACTTAAATTTTTAAAAAATTATGAATTTAGAAAATTTTATATTTAATATATTTAATAAAATATTATTCAATATAAATAATATTTTTTAAAAGCCTATATATAATTATAATATTATATTTAATAATATAAATATAGAAAAAAATGATTTTAAACAAATTCTTTATTATTATTATTATTATAATAAAAATTATTTAATATTTAATTTAATAATAACTTTAAATTGTTTTATTAAAAATAAAAATTTGTTTTAATAAAATTATATAGTTTTATAATAAATTCTAATAGAAAATATTAAAAAATTTATTAATATTTTGAATATTCAAAGATTTTTATAATTTAATAATATATTTAAAATTTAAATAAAAAAGATTATTTTATTTTTATTTATACAAAAAAAAACTAATTTTTTTAAAGTTAAATAAAATATTAATAAAAATAGTTATTCGAAAATTTTAAAATAAAAAGGATAAAATTTTATATAAATAATTTTATTTTTTAAATTCAATTTTTTTTTATAAAATATTATTAAATTTAATTATTTTTAAAAAAATATATAAAGGATTAATAAATTTTATTAATAAATTTTTAAAATTATATTATTTTTAAATATAATTATTTTTAATTTAATTTATATTAAAATAATATATATATTATTTTAATAAAATATTTATTTTTTTATTAGATTTTATTTGTTACTATTATATAAATAATATAAAATGTTTTTATTTAAAAAATTAAAACTTTGTTTATTTTAATTATATATATAATATTAATAAGGACTTTAAAAATATTTGAATAAAAAATAATATTGTTTTAAAAATTTAACAAATATATAATTATAATATATTTTTTAATATTAAATCTGGATTTAAAAAAAAGCTTTTCGATTTTTTAAAATTATTAATATATTTATAAAAAATTATTTTGTTTTTAAATAATATTAATATAATTATAAAAAACTATATTATTTAAAGTTCAATATTAATTCAAATTAATTATATTTTTAGGAAAAATTTTAATTTTAGGATTATTTTAAAAAAATTTATTTTTATTAATTTATTTGTTAATATTAAATTATTATTTATTTGAAAATTTATTAATATTAAATTTGATTTTAATAATATTAAAATTATTTCTTTTTATTATATAAATTTAATTTATAAAAAATTAAAAATTAAAAAGTTTGGAAAGGAATATTTCGTTTTATAAAATATTTTATATAATGATTTTTGTATTTCAATATTTATTTTAATATTTATTAATGGATTTAATTTATTTCGAAATATTTAATAATTATTAATAAAATTTTATTATATTTTAGTTATTTTAAATATAAATGATTATATTTGAAAGGTAAATATATTTTTTATAATTTTAAATTTTTATAAAAACAATTTTTCGAATATAATTAATATTATAAAATAATTAAAATATTTTAATAAAAAAATTAATATAAATATTAATAATATTTTTATAAAGATTTATATTTTTATTTTATATTATTATAAAAATATATTATAAAAGTATATTATAATAATAAAAAAATAATAATATAAAAATATAATGAGTAATAAAAAATTGTTAATTTTATTTAACAATAAATAAAAAACAAGAAAATCTTGATTTCCTAATTGTAAATAAAAAGTAATATTATTTTCAGGTTATAAATATATAAAAATATATAAATAAATTAAAAAGCAAAACTGTAAAGGAGAATTATAATAAGAAATAGGGTATGTTTATAAATGTTTTATTTTTATATTATATTTTTTTAGTTTTAGATATTTTATTAATAAAACTAATTAATGTTATATATATAAAGTATAATAAAATAATAAATATAATATATAAAATATTAATTAATATTATTTTTATAAAATAAAATAGAAATTTATATATAAAACTGTCGCGATTTGGGGCACGTGACCTCCGGTCACGTGACTCCGCTAGCGGCGGCGCCGGCCGCGTGCGGCCGCACCGCCCGCGTAGCGGGTGCATATAAGGATCGCGTACTTCGTACCCGATCCTAGTATGCTTTACAATACAACTTATTTACTATATACTATTCATCAATAGTGACTTATCACCGAGTAACCGAACCAACAAAAACAATTTTATTATTTTTTATTTTTTTATAAATAAGGATATTTTTAATTATTTTTTAATTATTTAAAGTAATATAATTTATTAAATTATATTAAATAAATTATAATTATTTTTTTTTTTTAAAATCAAATAATTAATTAAAAATATTTATAATTTAATAAAATTTTTTTGTAATATATAAAATATATAATTATAATCTAATATTATTTATTATATTAAATTTTATAATTTTAATTTATAATAATATATTAATTATATTTTTCAAATTTCAAACAAATAAAAAAAGCAATAATATTATAATCAAAATTTGTTATACTAAATAATAATTTCAAAAATTATATAAAATATTTGTTAAAAATATTAATACAAATTCCCAAAAAATTATTATTCCTAAAAATTAAATTGAAATGTTTAAAAAAAGTTAAATTAATATTTTAATAAACAATATATTATTTTTTTTAAAACTTTTAAATAATATAAATTTTGTTTTAATAATTAAAAAGTTTATAAAATATATTATAAATATAAATAAACTAAATATATATATAAATTTGTATTATAATAAAACAATATCGAAATATATATTACAAATAAACGTTAATATTTTAAAAAATAAAAATAAATATAAATAAATTATTTTTTTATTTTTTAATTAATCTTTGAAAATAAATTTTAATAAATATTATTATATAAAAAATTTAAAAAAAAAATATACATAATTAATTATTTTTATATTAAATAAAATCTTTTTTTGAAAAAATTATATCAAATAATTTTTCAATTTTTATTTTTAAATATTTTTAAATAAAATAATTTTAATTTAACAAATTAATTTAAATTTATTTTTAATTATTATTTATTAATTTTTTAAAATATTATAATAAAAAATAATATATTAAATATTAATAAAAATAAATTATTAAAAAATAAAAAGAAATTATTGAATAACGAATATATTAATATTATTAATAATTTTATTTATATTAATTTTATTATATTTGATTATATTAATTCGAAAAATATATATACAATAAAATTATTTATACACCCAAAAAATTTCGATATTACTTTTTTAATTAATTTAACAAAAACTTATTATTATTTATATAATAAATTTTTAATAATTTATTTTAACAAAAATATTTTATAATAATATAAAAAAATTATTTATATTAATATATATATAATTTTTGATTATTTATAAAATAAAATATTTTATATATATATATTTTTTAAAATCTTTTTCAATTTTTTATTTTAATTTTTATTTTTTATTTTTTATTTTTTAAATTTATTTAGAATTAATAAAATTATTAAATTTTTTCTTTAATTCTTTTTTATTTTTTTATTATTCTATTAATTATTTCTTTATTTTTAACCTTAATCTTTTTTTTTAATTAAATCTTTAAATCTTCAAATATTTATAATAAAACATATTAATTTCTAAATTAAATAAATATCCAAATTTATTAATTAATATTTAATACATTATAAAAAATCAAAGTATTAAATAATTTATAAAATAAATAATTTTGTTAAATATTATAATTCAATTACAAAGAAAAGTTGTATTAATTAAATTACAAAATTATATATATATAAATTAATAAAAACTAAAAAAAATTTTGTTTAATTATATATTACATTTTATACTAAATGAGATATAGATTTTAATTTTCCGTTTTTTAAATTGTTATAAATTATTGATTAAAAATTATTTAGATTATCAAATATTATTTTTTAAAATCTATATATTTTGTTAATAATCGAAAAAACTTATACGCAATTAAAATAAACCGAAATCAAATTTATATAAATATTAATTAAATGAATAATATAATTATTAATATTGATATATTAAAAATAATAAATAACGATAATGAAAATAATAAAAATAAATGATGATAAAAAAGGTAAGGATAATATAAATAATAATATAAAAATAGTAAAGATAATATAAATAATAATAAAAAAAATAATAAAAAAAGTAAAAATAATATAAACGATGAAAAAGATAAAAATAATATAAATAATAATATAAATAATGATATAAATGATAATATGAATAATAATATAGATAATAAATATAATATAATATAAATTTAAAGAATCAAAACAATTAATATAAATTTGCATTTTTTATTTATAGATTTATAAATTTATAAATTTGTATACTATATATTTGTAATTTCAAAAATTATATACATTTATATTTATTATATATATTTATAATTCGATTTTTATAATAAGATATCGTTTTTACTAAAAATACCATTTTTATATCGTTTTTAATAAAATATTATTTTAACTAATAATACTGTTTTTATTAATAATACTGTTTTTAATAAAATATTATTTTTATTAATAATATTATTTTTAATAAAATATCGTTTTTATTAATAATATTATTTTTATTAATAATATCATTTTTATTAATAATATTATTTTTAATAAAATACCGTTTTTAACAAAATACCATTTTTAATAAAATATTGTTTTTAAAAAAATATTGTTTTTAATAAAATATTAATTTTAAATTAAATATTATATTAATTCAAAAACCATATAAATATATATATAATTAATTAAAATATATAATTTTCAAATAAATATAATTGATTTATAATTAAAATACAAATATTCTATTAATTAAGATATAGTTTCTGAACCTGATTATAATAAAATCATTGTTTTTAAACCCCTAGTACCTTCGCTAAGGTAGGTATGTATGTATATACTAGGTATATATGTACGTAGTAGGTATTCGGGTCGGGTCCGGAATGATATGCTATGGTATGGAATGGTATGATGCGGATTATCCTTTTCGGCAACCCAGAGCCAGTTCTTCATATTGGTTAGGTATCTAGGTAAGGTAGGTAAGTACCTAGGTAGTTATAATTTATATGATAGGAGAGGCGGGTATGAATGAACAGATGAATGAATGAAGAAATGGATGGATAAATAGATACTTTGATTCGGATATAACATGATATGATAGATATTTTCTATACAGTACCTATCTATGTACCTACCTAGTTATTGATCATATTATATCATCATGCCACAAATACTGTACGTATCCGAAATTCCAAAGGATTGATCGACGGCTTCGGCTTTTTTGATTCTTGATTAACCTTAACCTACCTATTTAACCCTTCGGTAGTGGGATTTCAATTCATACTTGCTTGCTTGCTTGATTGCTTGCTTGCTTGTTGGTGTATTTACGAGAGAGAATGAGAACATGTACCTCATACTTGGCATCTAAGATTGCTTTGCTGTACAGGTACAATATAATTTACACGACACAGTACATAGTACATACATAATACATACATAGTACATATATACACCTGCATGCATGTATCATTTCTTCAAGAAAGTCGTTTCATTGCCTGTAGGTACGCATACCTACCTATCTATCTACCAACTCATACTCTATTCTTTCCGCATATGTACTTAGGACTTACTATATCCAAAACCATTTCTTCAATTACAATATGCATAGGCAGCCCAGGTACCTACCTACATTTTATTTCAATTTCTTTTCTATCAATCCCGTCTCTACAACTAATCCAATACCTCATCCATCCCTTCCGTCTCCAAGTAGGAATTTCTCCCTCTATTCATGTACCTCCAGCTATGCATACAACATAATATAGGATGCCTCCCATATAAACCGTGACGCTACCTATTCGTGTACCTCGATACATACATACATCGGTATATATATCTTGGAAGATCTAGACTTGTCTGTTTACTTGTACTATACTAGGTACTTATACAACACAACACCATACACCACACCACATCATAACGCAATGCAACACACATTGACCTACCTAACATATAACTACCCCGCAAAATTAATCCACCAATAGGGTTAAAATATGGGGAACGCCAACCCTACACTTATGGTTATCAAATTTCCTTACTTCTTCCCGTTATATTTTTAATTGGTTTATTAGGTTGTTTATTCATTAGTATATATATTATAGTATATTAATATATCTAAATACACCAAAATAATTCTCATTCCTCTCTTCTTTAGAAATTGTAATTATAGTAAAAAATATACATTATACAATATATAATACCGAATCCATCTTCTTTCTTCTATAGAAAAAGAAGAAGAAATATCTATGTTGGAATCACTATAGGCGATGGAGAACAAATGTACTATAGTATGCAGTGTATTTGGCTCGAAGCTCTAAAAACTATTGCTACAGATCAACTATATATGCCCGCTAGCGGCACGCCGCGGCCGTGCGCGGCGCATGCGCAAGCGTGTCGTAGGCACGTGATTTATCCAACAATCTATTTAATGTACTACTGCGTAGTACCTTAGTGGAGATATATGTACCCGCTATATCGTATAAATATTATATAAGAGTATTTACATTATATAAACATTATATAAAAGTATTTATATTGTATAAAGTTTTCCATTATATTTGTATTGTATAATAAAATATATTGTATAAATATTATATAAATATTATATAAAATCTATATAAGATTGTTTATATAATATAACCAAATTTAATCCTAATGTATACATTATTATTATTAATAATTTATAATTATTATAATATAATTATATTTATTACTAAATAACCTTATATATATATTATTACTAATATTAATAAACTTTAACTTTTATTGTAACTTATAGTCTATAATATCCGATCCCCTTTTATTCTCATTTTTGCTATTTATATATAGACTGTTTATATTTATTCTTGATTATCTTTATATTTCCCTAAATTGATATATAAAATATTATAAATAATTGAAATTCATAAAAACTAATTATAAATTTTATAATTATTTATTTATATATTTTTTAATATTATAAACAATTAAAATCTTCAAGGCCATATTCATTCTAACCTTAATATTATCAATTTATTTTATCTTTGAATCTAAAATACCCCAATTTACAAATATTCTGATTTTATAAGTTAATACAATACTAATTATTAAAATATTTAAAAATAATTAAAAATATTAAATATTTAAATATATACCTCTTTATCATTATATAAATTTCATTTTTATTTATTTAACTATTCTAAATATATTTATATATTTATTTAAATTTACAATATATAAATCTATCAAATATATCAATAATAATTTAATAATAACTTTTTTTTTTATTAAATTAAATAATAAAATATTAATAAAATTATTTTAATTACCCATAAATATTATCTTTTATATTTTTAAAAAGATTTAATATTAATAATCCAACAAATATATAAAGATTTTTTTTATTTATTTAATATTATAAATATATAAAATATAATTTTAATAATTAATAAATTCAACTATATAAAATATTATTTGATAATATAATATTTTATAATAAATAATTGTTTAATTAATAATTTAAATATATTTATTAATAAAATCTTAATAATAATAATAATAAAAAAAAAGCAAACATTTATATATTTTTATATTATCTTATAATTATACATTACTTATATATAAATTATTTATATATCAAATATCTAAATATTTATTTCCGTTAAAATTATTATAAATATTTCAAATTAATAAAATATATATCAAATAATTATAAATATTGTATATTATCTAATACAAATTTTAAATAATTCAAATTGAAAAAAATAAATAAAATAAAAATAATAATTTTAATCAAATTTAATTAAAAAAAAAAAAAAAAATAAATAATAAAAAAAAAAAAAAATAATTTTATAAAAAAAAAATAAAATTGAAATTAAAAAATTAAAAAATATATTTATTTTAATAAAATTATTATTATAAAAAAATTAAATATAAATATAATTTATATATTAATATATATAAACTTTTTATATTATTATAATTTGCTTTTATTAAATTTTATAATATATTTGTTATTATAAAAATATTTATATACATTCATTAATATAATTTTGAAAACAATAATCATTTTATTTATTCAAATTAAAAATTTTAAAATTTTTTAAACAAACTTTACCTTAATACAATTTATTATAATAAATTAAATATAAACGAAATTTGAAATAATATTATAAATATAATTAAATAAATTATTATTATTTTTTTTATCTTTTTTAATTATTATATTTTTTATAATATTTAATATATTCAAATTAATTATTATTTTTCGAAATATTAATAAATTAAAATAATATATTTTTTTTAAATAAATAATTAATTTAGAATTTGATTTTTTATAATTATTTAATAAAAACAATTATATAAATATTTGTTTCGCTTTTTTAAAAAACAAATTTTATTTAATATATAAATAATTAATTATATAAATTTTTTTTTTAAAACTTTTATAAACAAATATTAATACAAAATTAAAATTTTAAATATTTAATTTTTAATTTAAAAATAATAATATATTTATATTTGTTTTTTTATTAAATAATATTAATATTTATTATTATAATATATTTTAATACTATTTTAATATAATAAATATTTATATAACAATTAAACCTCCTTATATTAAATTTATATTATATAACTTTTTTAAATTAATTATATTTAATCAATATATTATCCGTGAACTTAATATTTGTTAAAATTAGCTAATTAAATATTATTATTAATGGATTCGAAGAATCAAGTTCAATTTCAAAGTACTATGTTTTTTATGATTACGTAATACATATACTATGAGGGAGGGCATTTTCTGAAGATGTACCACTCTTAAAGGTCGCTTCTGAATGGTCATAAGTCATTGATCCGTATCTTTTAACTGGCTCGCTAAAGATCCCGGTCGTATGCTTACCTAACCTACCTAGCCTATCTAGCTTACCTAACCTACCTAGCCTACCCTAGCCTACCTAGCCTACCTAGCCTACCTAGCCGAACCTAGCCTACCTAGCCGAACCTAGCCGAACCTAGCCGAACCTAGCCGAACCTATCTACCTACCTACTCTACGAATCGTACGAACCTACGAATCTACGAACCTACGAACCTACGAATCTATAAACCTATCTAGCCCATACATCGAACCTACAAATCGAGCGTAGCGAGGAATGGGGGTTTGGGGGCTTGCCCCCATAAATAAATAAATAAATAAATAAATAAATAAATAAATAAATAAATAAATAAATAAATAAATAAATAAATAAATAAATAAATAAATAAATAAATAAATAAATAAATAAATAAATAAATAAATAAATAAATAAATAAATAAATAAATAAATAAATAAATAAATAAATAAATAAATAAATAAATAAATAAATAAATAAATAAATAAATAAATAAATAAATAAATAAATAAATAAATAAATAAATAAATAAATAAATAAATAAATAAATAAATAAATAAATAAATAAATAAATAAATACTAATAATAGTACTAGCCGTCGCGGAAAATAGATTTTTAGATTGTTGATTCGAAGAACCTTATAATTATATAGAAAAAGAAAATAAAGGGTTCTTCGAATACACAGTCTGAAAATCTATTTTCCGCGACGGCTAGTTTATTATACAAAAAAATTTATAATTTTTGAAAAATATAATTAAAAACTAAAATTATTTTAATATTTATTTTTTTATAATATAGTATAAATATTAGATTTGTTTAAAAAATATTTATATTAAATATATTCGTTTTAAATATTAATTATATTATTTTAATTAAATTAAATTATATTTTTAATTATAATTAATTATTTTTGTTTATATTTAAAATAATTGAAATTTTCGATTTATTTATATTACTCATATTCGGAATAAATATTTTAATCCAGCTTTTATATTGATTTACCAATAAGATTATTATTTTTTTAAAATTAATATTAATATTATAATTAACAACTTTATATAATTATTAAAATTTTGTTTTTTTATATAAAATAAAAACTTTTAATCCTTTTTATTTTTTATAATTTTATGGGTTTATAAATACTAATAATTTATTGTTTTTAACTAAAATTATAAAACTAAAAATAATAAATTTAATTAAATTTTTATTAAATATTTTTATAATTAAATTTCGAAAATATAATTAAATTTTATTTATTAATAATTATTATTAATATTAAAATAAATATAAAATTATTATAATCTATTGAATATAATTAAATAAATTATATTTTTTTAAATATATAATAAAAAATTAAAAACAATTTTATTTTTAAAAAAATAAAAAATATTAAAAATAATAAATATAATCTTGTTTAATTAATATAATAAAAATAATTTTAATTAATATTTGATATATAAAATTTATTATATTATTATATTCTAAATATATTAAATTTAATAATTTTATTATAATTAAATCGAATATAAAAAATATTTTATATAATAATAAATTATTGTTATTTAATTTTTATTTTATTATATATATTTTTTTAATTTTATTAATTTTTATATCATTTATATAATTTTTTATATTAATAATTTAAAAATAATATTGTTTTTGTTTAATAATATTAAAATTTAGATTATTATAATTTTTATTAATAATAATATAAAACTAATAATTTAAAATAATATTTTAATATTTAATACTTAAATTTTTGTTTTATTAAAATATATTTTTATAATAATAATATATATATATATAAATATATATTTTTATAATAATATTATTAATATTTATAAATATATTTTTATCAAATATTTTTAATTATTTTATAAAATTAATTATATTATTAAAATTATTTTTATATAAATCTAAAATAATTGAAAAAATATTAATTCTTTAATTACAATTTGTTTTATTAAATTTTATTAAAATTTAATAAAACTTTATAAAAAAATAAATATTATTTTAAAAAAAATTAAATTTATTAATAAATATATTTAATAATATTAATATATATAATATATTATATTAAATATTTTAATTAACAAAATATAATCTTTGAAATTTTTATAATTTTAATTTTTTTTTAATTGAGTTAGTATAATAAAAAGAAATAATTTTTATATTATTTGAAAATTAATTAAATATAATAAGTTTATATATAAAAATAATAATATTTTTAAATAAAAATTTAAATATTAAAAAATTGATATTTAATAATTTTTTATTTTTATTTTTATTAAATAAATAATTAAGTTTAATATTTATTAATTTTAATATAATATTAATTTTCAGAATATAATTTATTTTATTTGAAAACAAAATTATTTTATTTAAATATATAAATATATTTATTTGAAAAAATATATTATTTTTTATCAATATATTATTAATATAATAATACCAAATTTCAATAACAATTTTATTTTTATAAATAATTTTATATTTAAAATTTGAAATTATAAATATTATTTAATTTATATAATAAAAATTTTAATTTTAATATTGATATTTAATATTAATATATTTAAATTTTATAAAATCCAAAAAAAATAAAAAATAATAATTAAAATAATAAACAAATATTTTTAAAATTAATTTAATAAATAAAGTTTAATTTCGAGATTGATACAATTTGATAAACGAATTTATTATATATACTATTTTCGTATAAAGATTTTAAATAATATTAAAAAATATAAATATAATATAAAATAATATTAAATTAATAAAATATAAATATTTATATAATATTTTATTTTTTATTTTAATCATTTTTTGTAATATAGTTTTAAATAATATTTGATTTGATTTTAGGGGAATCAATTTTTGTTATATAAAAAATAATAAAAATATTTTGTTTAATTTTAATTTTAATATATTATTCAAAATAAAAAGTTTTTTTATTTTATTTAAGTTAATATACAATATTAAAAAAAATTTTAAAATTATATAATTTTATTAAGAAAAATTAATTGATTTAATAAATATTCCTAAAACAATTTTTGATTTTAAAAAAAAATAATAAATTGTATTGTAATAATAATAATAAATTATAAATTCAAAATTATTTTTAATATTTATTAAATTTAATAAAATCTAAAAAAGTAATTGATTTAATTATAATATTTTTAATAATTTTATAAATGTTTATAATGTAAAATTATTTATTAAAAATCCGAATTTAATAATTTTTAATGTTATTAAAAAAAAAAATAAATTAATAATATATTAATATTATTTTTATTATTATTTTGTAAATTAAAAAATATAATAAAAATATTATTTTATTTTGTTCTTTTATTATTGATAAATAAATTTTAATATTAAACTTTATTATTAATAATAAAAAGATTAATATTATATAATAAAATAAAAACATTAATAAATATAATTTTATTAAAATAATTAAAAAATTTCTTTATATTTTATTTATATAATTTGTTGAGAGTAGCCAGGGCCGTATGAGCTGTACGGACCGCGAAACGGCCTGTAGGCCTAATACAGTCTAACGCCCTATTTTAAACTTAAATAATATACAAGGTTTAATCTTAATTTTATAATAATTTCAAATAATATTATATAATTTGTATTTTTATGTAATCTATTTTTTTTAATAAATTATAAATCCGAATGTGTTAAATTGATAGATAAATTCTTGATTATTTTGATTTATTTATTTTATTTTATATCTTTTTTGTATTTTTTATAAAACAAATAAAAAATTTAAAATGTTAAGTAAAAAAATATTAAATATAATAAAAGAAAATTGATATTTAAAATATTATAAAAAATTAATATTTACAAAAAAAAAATAATAAATTAAAAAAGTTAATTTTTATAATTAAATTTTCTTTAAATTTATTTATAAATTTTGTAACGATGATATTATATTTAGGGGGATTACAAAAAATTGCAAAATCTTTTATTAATAAAATCAAAAATAATATTAAAAATAAATAAAATAAAAAATTTGATTTATTTTTAAATTAATTTTTAAAAAAAAATATTTTTTATAATATTATATTAAAATTAAAAGATTTAATATTTTAATTATTTTTTTTTGTGTAAAAAAATTTATTATTGGTATAATAAAATTTATTAATATTTAATATAATTTTAAATTTTGATTTAAAAATTGTTATAATTTTTAATAATTTAATATTTTTATATAAATTTTATTTTAAAAAAATAAAGAATTATAATATATAATTTAAAAATATTATAAATATTATTAAAATAAATAATATATTTGATTATTTTTAAATTCCAAAACTTATTAATTTTTATAATAAAAAAAATGATTATGAAAATATTGTTATTGGGATAATTAATAAAATTCGATTTTGAAATAATTAAATTATTAAAAATTTTCAAATATAATATTATATTATTATTTATTAAAAAATATACAAAAATTAAAAATATATTAAAAAAGTTTAAAAATTAATATAAAAAAATCAATTATTATTTATATATAAATAAATAAAATTGTTTTTTTAAAATAAATTTTAAAAATTTTAATTTAATTAATAAATTTATTATAAAATATAAATTTTATATAATAAAATTAATAAATTTAAATATTAAACTTTTTGATTTAAATTATTATATTTAATTTATAATCAAAGCTTTTAAATATCTTTTTATTTGAATTAATAAAAATTTGTATTAGGCTTGTTATGATAATAAGGATAAGTTTTTAAGTTTTAAGGAATTTTTAATTGATTTTATTAATAAAATGCAAAAAAATAATAATTTTAATAATAACAAAATAATCTTATTCAAAAATAAAATTTAAAAAATAGATCAAAATTAAAATAATAAATTTAAATTTAAAAAAAAAAAAAGATTAAAATTTTTAAAATTATTAGAATTATTATAACCTAATATTAATAATAATAAATATAATTATTATAATATACTTTTTATATTTAAGTTTTATATAAATATTTGTTTCAATAATTCGAAAAATATTACAATAAAAAAAGTTTAAAAAAAAAAATACAAAAAAAAATAAATGTAATATAATAAATATAAAAAACCTAAAAATAAATTTAAGGAAAACAATAACTTTGGTTTTAACTTTAATTTTAACTTTAATTTTAATTTTGATTTTGATTTTAATATTAAAACAAATTTCAAAATAAAAATAAATTTTTTTTTTTTGTTATTATTTGATTTTTTTTCAAATTTTTTTGTTTTAATTTTGTATATAATATTATTAAACTTTTTAATTTTTTTAATTAGTAATAATTTCGATATAATTATATAGACTTTTTTTAATAATTAAAATATTTAAAATAATTATATATAAAAAATATAATTTTTTAATATAAATACTTTATTTTATTATTTGTAAAATAAAAATAATTTTAAGATTTATTAAAAGTTTATAAATAAAAAAATAAATTTTTTGATATTAATATTAATAAATAATTTTATTGTTTTTAAAAAAATTAAAAGAATTATTTTTAAATATATTATATTGAATTACTTAATTAATTTTATTTTTTTATTAAATAATCTTTATTTTACTAATTTATTTATTAAATTATTTTTGAGATATAAAATATAAATTAAAAAAAAATATATTAAATTTAATAAAAACAATAATAGTTTTAATATAGTTTATAATAAAAATCGAAATTATTTCTTTTAAATTAATTAATATTTTTATATTTTAATATTAAAAATATTAATTATTTAAAAAACTTTATTAATTATTTTGTTTTATATTATAAATATTTAATTAATAAAAATATAATATAAATGTTTTAAATATTTTTTTTTAAAAAATATAAAAAATATTTAAAAAATTATTAAAAATTTGTTTTTAAATAATTTAAATAATTATTTGAAAAATAAAATCTACAAATTTTATAAATTTAGGGAATCTTGTTGTATATAATAAAAAAATATTAATTTTTATATTACAAAACTTTTTAAAAGAATAAATATTAATATTATTAAAATTCATTTTATTAATATTAATAATTATAAATATATAATTTTATTTATTAATAATAATATTTATAAACAAATTATATTTATTTATAAAAAAAAAAAAAAATCAAAAAAGTTATTTATATTATAAATTAACAAATATTTATATAATATAATATAATAATTTTAATCTAAAAATTTAATGGGGGTAATAAATATAAATGATATAAGCTTAATTAAATAATTAAAAATTTAAGATTTTATTTTAAATTTATAATTTTTTATATTCCAAATTAAAATAAAATATTTAAATATTTCATTTATATAATTTTTAATAAAATATAATTTATTTTTATTGAGATAATAGTTTTATATATTTTATGATTAAAGATTCTTTAGGATATAATTTATATTATAAATCAAATCATAATTTAGTTTTTGTTTAACGAAATTACTTTGTATAAAATTTATATAAATTATATTTCTTTTAATATAAATAATTAATTAAATATTTTTTATTTACAAATATTTAATAATATTGTTTATATTTATATTTTAAAAAAATATTATATTGCAAATAAAAAATTTGTTTTTTAAATTAAAAAAAATATTTTTGTTAATTTCAAAAAGAATTATATTTATTAAGTATTTATTTTTATTTATATAACCAATAAAATTGTTTGTTTTTTTAATATTTGTTTTAATAAATTAAATCTTTTAATTGATTTGATTAATAATAATAATGATTCAAATAAATATTAAAACAAAAAAAAATTAAATAATAATTTAATATTTTTAAATAATTTTATTTATATTTAATTAAATAAATTAGTTATTAATATTAAAGATTATTTAAATATTATAAATAATTATATATTATTTAATTATAAGGATTAATTTAATTAAATTAATATTAATGAAATATTGGAATTTGATTAAAAATATAATTAAGGATATTCTAAAAGTTTGAAAAATAAAGAAATTATTAATAAAAAAATAAATAATATAATAATATAGATATTACGGTAATATTATACTATTATTTATATAATTTATATAATAGTAATAATTGATACCAAGAATAATTCTAAAATATTTAATAAAATTATAAAGTTATTTAATAAAATTAAATAAATAAAATTAATTAAAATTAAATATAAATCGATTTTCAATAACAAAACCTTTAAACTTATTTAAAAATTAAAAGTCCAAAAATAAAATTTTTTTTATAAAAAAATGATTTATAAATAAAAATAAGATAAAAAAGATAATATTAAAAAATATAAAATTTATTAAATTATATAAAATTTTAAACAATATTATAAATTGAATTTTAATTAAATTTTTGTAAAAATTTATAAAGATATTTTTTGAAAAATAGTCTTAATAATCATTATTCGTTTTGGATTAAAGGTATATTAAATAAATATAATTATAGTATTTTTGAATATTATTATATTAAATAATTTATTAATTTATATTAAATTATTATTATATTGAAAATAAAATAAAGTTTAATTTGGATAATTAAAAAAAAATTTTAAAAATAAAATTTAAATATATTAATTGTTTAAGGTTTTATATAATTTGAAATAAATATCAAGATAATAGTAAAAGATTTTATATTTTATATTTATCTAACTCAGTTTTATATCAATAAAGATAAATAATTATGTTTATCTTAATTATAATAAAAAGATAATAATAATAATATATATTAATAATTTTTTTATAATCAAAGAAATAAATATATATAATATTTTAAAAAAAAATTTAATAAAAAAATTTTGAATAAAAGATTTGAAAATAATTTTATATTTTTTAAGGGTTTAGATTTATTATAATATAAAAAATAGAATAATTATTTTTTATTAAAATTTTTATATTAAAATTTTTTTTATAAAATTCGATTTCAAGTATTTATAAATAAATATAATATTTATGGTATTAAATTTTGTTAAAAGTTTAATTTCAAATAAAAAAATAACTAATAAATAATTTATAATATTTTATTAATTCAAAGTCGGATCTTTAGATTTTTTATATATTAAAATAGATATTATATATAGTGTAGATATTCTTTATTAATTTTTTATTAATTCTTTAAAGATATATATAAAATATTATAACCAAATTTTTCGATATTTAATTAATACAATAAATTATATAATTATTTATAATAATAGTAATAATAAATTTGTTATAGAAGAATATATAAATTTCGATTATACAAGTGATCTTTTAATAAGAAAAAGTATATTAGATTATATTTTTTTATATATTAAAAAAATAGTTTTAATATAATCAAAAAAATAATCAATTGTAGTTTTAAATTCAATAAAATTGAAGTATTATAAATTTTACAAAGCAGTTATAGAAGTATTATAAATTTGATAATTTTTAAAAAAATTAATAAAAATTGAATACAAATATTTTAATTTAATAAAAATAAAAATTATTGGGGATAATTAGGGGAGTTTTATTTTTGTTAAAAATCCAAAAATTTATTAATATATAAAATATATAATAATAAAATATTATTATATTTATAAACAAATTATACAAAATTATATTAATTTATAATTTGTTTTAATAAATTTATAAATAGCAAATAAATTTATAAAATCGTTTTTATTAATAAAATATATTAAATTTATTGAAATATTATAAATAAGGAAATTTTTGAAAAAAAAAAAAATTATTTTTTAAAAGTATAAGATGTATATATTGATAATAATAAAATATATTAATTAAAAATAAAAAATATTAATTTAAAAAAATTAACAAATAATAAAGAAATTCCAAAAAAAAGCTTTAGAATATTTTATACATCATTAATTAAAAGATATATTAAAAATAGTTAAAATTGTATAAGCTGTATAGATTATAAGGCGGTCTATAGGTCTAATACAATTTAACGTTTTATCTCAAGTTTAAATAATATATAAGGTTTAATTTTAGTTTTATAGTAATTTTAAATAATATTACACAACTTATACCTTTATGTGATCTACCTTTTTCAACATAATTAACTTTATTTTCCCTAATTTCTTTTTTCAAAAAATATATATATCAATAATTAAAGATATTAAATTATTATTTTTATCTTTATCTTCATTTTTTTTTAGATTTATAATCAAAAAAGAAATCTATATTCGTTTTATTAATATTTGTTTTATTAATATTTATCTTATCAATATTTATTTCATTAATATTCACTTTATTAATATTTATTTTATTATATTTTTAAAAATTATTATAATTATTATTAATTCATTATTATTTGATTTAAATATCTAGGATACAAAATTTTATTTAAAAAATCGAAATATTATTTTATTGAAAAAAAAAAAGATTATATTTTTTTTTATATTTCTAATAAATAATTAATGAAAATATATTATAGTTTATGTGTGTATAAAATATAAAGTTTTATAATATTAATTATAAATTGATTTAATATAATATAATACTTTATTAAATAAATTTAATTTTAATCCTTAATTTTAATCTCTAATTTAACAATTTTTAGATAAATAAGTATATAAAAAATAAAAAGAAATATTTGAAGAAATATAATATAAATATTTTTTTCTAAATAAAACGATTTGAATTTAATATAGAATAAAAAATAAATTTATAAAATTATATTATTATAAATAAAAAATTATAAATTTTTTTTTAAAAAAAATATAATTAAAATAATTATATTAAATTTTTAAAAAGTTTAATAAAATTAAATTTTTATTTTTATTTTTTTTATTTATATTAATAATAACTTTAGGATTTATATATATATAATTTAAATAAAATTATTTTATTATTTAAATTATTTTAAATAAAAATGTAATAAATTAATTAATCAATTAAAAAAAAATAATATCTTAAAAATATTAATTAAAATAAAAAATATTATTTATATAAATATTTAAAAAACTTTAAAAAAGATTAAATAATTTTGTAGTTTAATATTATATTTATAAATTAAAATATTATATTTATAAATTAAAATATTATATATAATTTTTTTTTTTTTTTAATTTATAAATAATTTATTTTTTAATTTTTAATTTTAAAATTTTTAAAATTTTTAAATTTTTTTTTAATTTTTTAATTTAAATTATTATTATAAAAAATAATAATTTTTTAAATTAATAAAAAAATTTATATTATTTATTTATTTTGTATTAATTTAAAAATTTAAAAATTAATATTTCGAATTTAAATAATCAAAGTTTTTTCAAAATATTGTTATAATAATTGGAAAAACTTAATAAATTTTTAAATAATTCAAATATAATTAAATTTGATAAAATAAAATATTTATTAATATTTTATAATTAAATTTAAAATATATATTTATATTTATAAATATAAAAAATTAAATTTTTTAATAAAATCGATTTCAAAATAATATTAATTTTTAATATTATTATAATATAAATATATTTGGATAATTATTTAATTTAAAAAAATAATTAATTTAAATAAATTTTGAAGTTATAATAAGAAATACAAAACTAAATTTTTAAAAAAAACAAAATAAACGGAAAAAGCAATATTATTTAAATTTTTTTGAAATTTATAAATTTAGATATAATATAAATTTAAATTATTATTAGTATTAATTAAATATAAAACAATATATAATTTAAACAAATTTTAAAATTATAATAAAAGATATAAATTTTTAAAAAAAATAAAATAAACAAAAAAAGTGATTTTATTAATTTATATTTTATAATTTTAAATATAATATAAATTCAAATTATTAGATTTCTTAATTATTATTTTTATTTATATGTTATAATTAATATTTATTATTTAATTTTTAAATATTTATTAAAATTATTAAAACAATTATATAAATAAATAAGAATAATTTTTATATTTTATTTATTAAAAGATTTTTAATTATTTTTATTTTTATATTAAATATTAAAAATAAATTTATTAATTTATAATATAATAATAATTTATTTTAATTTAAAATTTTATATATTAAATTTTAAATTATATAATTAATATTTTAATAATATAAAATATTTATTAATTGGATTTTTTTTAATAAAAAAAAATAAAATATTTCTTTAATTTTATTTTTTTTATATTTTAATATAAATAATTTAAAATTATTAAATGGATAATATAATATAATTATAAAATTAAAAGATCTTATAATATTTTGAAATTTTAAAAAAAAAAAATAAAAAAAAATTGTTTTATTATTAAACCTTTGAAACTTTAAATTTTAGAGTTTTAATTTTTGAAATTTTAAACTTTAAAATTTTAATTTTTAAAATTTCAAATTTTAATTAAAAATAATATTAAAAAATTTTAATGTTAATTAATATTTTTATTATTTTAATTAAATTTATTAATAAACAAAAATATATAAATATTTATAAGGTTATATGAAAAAAAAATAAAAAAATAAAAAATAAAATATAAAGAAAAAAAAAGAATAAATTAAATTTGATTTTAATATTCAATAATAATTTTTTTAATAGTATAATTATAATATTAATTATTAAATAAAAAAAGCTTTTTTATTTTTGTTTTTTATATATTTTAAATACAAATATTTTTATATTAAAATGTTAAATAATATTAAAATATATAAATATAAAAAATTTATATATTTTTAAAATTATTTATTAAATTTATAAAAAATTAATAAAAAATTTATATATTTTTTTGATAAATAATTTATAAAATAAATATTTGATAAATTTAATTAATTAATTTTTAATAAAATTTAATATTATTGATTTAATTTTATAAATTTTAATATTTGTATTAAAATAAATATTTATTATATCAAATATAAATTTAAATTATAATTTTTAATATAATAATTTATTAATATTTATATAAATATTTATATATAATTAATTATTAAAATTTAAATTTTAATTAATATTGTAAAAAATTTTGGAAAAATTGATTTTTAATAATTAATTAATAAATTATATAAATTTTTGTTTTATAATAAAAGTTTTAAATATATTAAAAAAAAGAATTTTATATTTATATAAAAATCTATATTTAATAAAAAAATGATTTAAAAAAAATATTAAAAATTTTTGAAGGTATATATATTTTTTATAAAATTATTTTTTGTAAAAATTTTAAATATTAGTTTTTAAATTTTAGGTATTGGTTTTTAAATTTTAAGTGTTGATTTTTAAATTTTAGATATTAGTTTTTAAGTTTTAAATATTAATTTTTAAGTTTTAAATATTGATCTTTATATTTTAGATTTTAATTTTTATATTTTAGATATTAGTTTTTATTATAAATTAAATAAATTTAATAATATATTTTGTTGAGAGTAGCCAGGGCCGTATAAGCCGTACAGACTGTAAAGCGGCCTGTAGGCCTAATACAGTTTAACGCCCTATTTCAAACTTAAATAGTATACAAGGTTTAATTTTAATTCTATAATAATTTTAAAATATATTATATAATTTGTATTTTTATATAATTTATTTTTTAATAAATTATAAATCTAAATGTATTAAACTAATAAATAAATTTTTAATTATTTTAATTTATTTATTTTATTTTATATTTTTTTTGTATTTTTTATAAAATAAATAAAAAATCTAAAACGTTAAACAAAAAAATATTGGATATAATAAAAAAAAATTAATATTTAAAATATTGTAAGAAATTAATATTTACAAAAAAAAAAATAATAAATTAAAAAATTAATTTTTATAATTAAATTTTTTTTAAATTTATTTATAAATTTTGTAATAATGATATTGTATTTAAAGGGATTATAAAAAATTATAAAGTTTTTTATTAATAAAATCGAAAACGATATTAAAAATAAATAAAATAAAAAATCTGATTTATTTTTAAATTAATTTTAAAAAGAAGATATTTTTTATAATATTATATCAAAATTTAAAAGGTTAATATTTTAATTATTTTTTTTTTATTAAAAAGATTTATTATTAGTATAGTAGAATTTATTAATATTTAATATAATTTCAAATTTTAATTTAAAAGTTATTACAATTTTTAATAATCTAATATTTTTATATAGATTTTATTTTAAGGAAATAAAAAATTATAATATATAGTTTAAAAATATTATAAATATTGTTAAAATGAATAATATATTTAATTATTTTCGAATTTCGAAATTTATCGATTTTTATAATAAGAAAAACGATTATAAAAATGTTATTGTTAGGATAGTTAATAAGATTTGGTTTTGGGATAGTTAAATTATTAAAAATTCTAAAATACAATATTGTATTAAAAATTTTATTAATAATATTAAATTATTATTTATTAAAAAATATACAAAAATTAAAAATATATTAAAAAAATTTAAAATTTAATATAAAAAAATTAATTTTTATTTATATATAAATAAATAAAATTGTTTTTTTAAAATAAATTTTAAAAATTTTGATTTAGTTAATAAATTTATTATGAAATATAAATTTTATATAATAAAATTAATAGATTTAAATATTAAATTTTTTAATTTAAATTATTATATTTAATTTATAATTAAAATTTTTAAGTATTTTTTTATTTAAATTAATAAAAATTTGTATTAAGTTTGTTATAATAATAAGAATAAGTTTTCAAATTTTAAAAAAATTTTAATTAATTTTATTAATGAAATATAAAAAAATAATAATTTTAATAATAATGAAATAATTTTATTTGAAAATAAAATTTAAAGAATAAATTAAAATCAAAATAATAAATTTAAATTTAAAAAAAGAAAAAATTAAAATTTTTAAAATTATTAGGATTATTATAATTTAATATTAATAATAATAAATATAATTATTGTAATATATTTTTTATATTTAAATTTTATATAAATATTTATTTTAATAATTTAAAGAATATTATAACGAAAAAGGTTTGAAAAAAAAAATATAAAAAAAAATAAATATAATATAATAAATATAAAAAATTTAAAAATAAATTTAGGGGGAGTAATAATTTTAATTTTAGTTTTAATTTTAATTTTAATTTTAATTTTAATATTAAAATAAATTTTGGAATAAAAATAAATTTTTTTTTTTTATTATTATTTAGTTTTTTTTTTATGTTTTTATATTTTAATTTTATATATAATATTATTAAATTTTTTAATTTTTTTAATTAATAAAAATTTTAATATAATTATATAGGTTTTTTTTAATAATTAAAATATATAAAATAATTGTATATAAGAAATATAGTTTTTCGATATAAATGTTTTATTTTATTGTTTATGGGATAGGAATAATTTTAAGATTTATTGAAAATTTTTAAATAAAAAAACAAATTTTTTAATATTAATATTAATAAATAATTTTATTATTTTTAAAAAAATTAAAATAATTATTTTTAAATATATTATATTAAATTATTTAATTAATTTTATTTTTTTATTAAATAATTTTTATTTTATTAATTTATTTATTAAATTGTTTTTAGGATATAAAATATAAATTAAAAAAAAATATATTAAATTTAATAAAAGTAATAATAATTTATATATAATTTATAATAAAAATTGAAATTATTTTTTTTAAATTAATTGATATTTTTATATTTTAATATTAAAAATATTAATTATTTAAAAAATTTTGTTAATTATTTTGTTTTGTATTATAAATATTTGATTAATAAAAATGTGGTATAGGTGTTTTAAATATTTTTTTTTAAAAAATATTAAAAATATTTAAAAATTTGTTAAAAATTTGTTTTTAAAGAATTTAAATAATTATTTGAAAAATAAAATTTATAAGTTTTATAAATTTAAAAAGTTTTGTTATATATATTAAAAAAATATTAATTTTTATATTATAAAATTTTTTAAAAAAATAAATATTAATATTATTAAAATTTATTTTATTAATATTAATAAATATAAATATATAATTTTATTTATTAATAATAATATTTATAAATAAATTATATTTATTTATAAAAAAAAAAATAAAGTTAAAAAAGTTATTTGTATTATAAACAAATAAATATTTATATAATATAATATAATAATTTTAATATAAAAATTTAATAAAAATAATAAATATAAATAATATAAATTTAATTAAATAATTAAAAATTTAAGATTTTATTTTAAATTTATAATTTTTTATATTTTAAATTAAAATAGAATATTTAAATATTTTATTTATATAATTTTTAATAAAGTATAATTTATTTTTATTAAAATAATAATTTTATATATTTTTTAATTAAAAATTTTTTGGGGTATAATTTATATTATAAATTGAATTATAATTTAATTTTTTTTTAATAAAATTATTTTATATAAGATTTATATAAATTATATTTATTTTAATATAAATAATTAATTAAATATTTTTTATTTATAAATATTTAATAATATTATTTATATTTATATTTT
>JANPYM010000010.1:434824-468046 GCA_025890175.1 Ciborinia camelliae
AAAAAATATTATATTATAAATAAAAAGTTTATTTTTTAAATTAAAAAAAATATTTTTATTAATTTTAAAAAAAATTATATTTATTAAATATTTATTTTTATTTATATAATTAATAAGATTATTTGTTTTTTTAATATTTGTTTTAATAAATTAGATTTTTTAATTAATTTAATTAATAATAATAATAATTTAGGCAAATATTAAAATAAAAAGAAATTGAATAATAATTTAATGTTTTTAAATAATTTTATTTATATTTAATTAAATAAATTAATTATTAATATTAAAAATTATTTGAATATTATAAATAATTATATATTATTTAATTATAAAAATTAGTTTAATTAAGTTAATATTAATAAAATATTAAAGTTTAATTAAAAATATAATTAAAAATATTTTAAAAATTTAAAAAATAAAAAGATTATTAATAAAAAAAATAAATAATATAATAATATAAATATTATAATAATATTGTATTATTATTTATATAATTTGTATAATAATAATGATTAATATTAGAAATGATTTCAAAATATTTAATAAGATTATAAAGTTATTTAATAAAATTAAATAAATAAAATTAATTAAAATTGAATATAAATTGATTTTTAATAATGAAATTTTTAAATTTATTTAAAAATCAAAAATCTAAAAATAAAAGATTTTTTGTAATAAAATGATTTATAAATAAAAATAAAATAAAAAAAATAATATTAAAAAATGTAAAATTTGTTAAATTATATAAAATTTTAAATAATATTATAAATTAAATTTTAATTAAATTTTTATAAAAATTTATAAAAATATTTTTTGAAAAATAATTTTAATAATTATTATTTACTTTAAATTGAAAATATATTAAATAAATATAATTATAATATTTTTAAATATTATTATATTAAATAATTTATTAATTTATATTAAATTATTATTATATTAAAAACAAAATGAAATTTAATTTAAATAATTAAAAAAAAATTTTAAAAATAAAATTTAAATATATTAATTATTTAAAGTTTTATATAGTTTAAAATAAATATTAAAATAATAATAAAAAATTTTATATTTTATATTTATTTAATTTGGTTTTATATTAATAAAAATAAATAATTATATTTATTTTAATTATAATAAAAAAAAAAATAATAATAATATATATTAATAATTTTTTTATAATTGAAAAAATAAATATATATAATATTTTAAAAAAAAAATTTAATAAAGAAATTTTAAATAAAAAATTTAGAAATAATTTTATATTTTTTAAAAATTCGAATTTATTATAATATATAAAATAAAATAATTATTTTTTATTAAAATTTTTATATTAAAAAGATTTTTATAAAATTTGAATTTAAATATTTACAAATAAATATAATATTTATAATATTAAATTTTATTAAAAATTTAATTTTAAATAAAGGAATAGTTAATAAATAATTTATAATATTTTATTAATTTAAAATCGAATTTTTAGGATTTTTATATATTAAAATAAATATTATATATAATATAAATATTTTTTATCGATTTTTTATTAATTTTTTAAAAATATATATAAAATATTATAATCAAATTTTTTAATACTTAATTAATACAATAAATTATATAATTGTTTATAATAATAATAATAATAAACTTATTATAGAAAAATATATAGATTTTAATTATATAAAAAACCTTTTAACAAAAAAAAATATATTAAATTATATTTTTTTTATATATAAAAAAATAATTTTAATATAATTAAAAAAACAATTAATTATAACTTTGAATTTAATAAAATTAAAATATTATAAATTTTGTAAAATAATTATAAAAACATTATAAATTTAATAATTTTTAAAAGAATTAATAAAAATTAAATATAAATATTTTGATTTAACAAAATTTAAAATTATTAAAAATAATTAAAAAAAATTTGTTTTTATTAAAAATTCAAAGATTTATTAGTATATAAAATATATAACAATAAAATATTATTATATTTGTAAATAAATTATATAAAATTATATTAATTTATAATTTGTTTTAATGAATTTATAAATAATAAACGAATTTATGAAATCATTTTTATTAATAAAATATATTAAATTTGTTAAAATATTATAAATAGAAAAACTTTAAAAAAAAGAAAAGGTTTATTTTTTAAAAATATAAAGTATATATATTAATAATAATAAAATATATTAATTAAAAATAAAAAATGTTAATTTAAAAAAAACTAATAATTAATAAAGAAATTCCCAAAAAAAACTTTAAAATGCTTTATATATTATTAATTAAAAAATATATTGAAAATAATTAGGGCTATATAAGCCATATGGATCGCGAAGCGGTCTGTAAGCCTAATACAGCTTAACGCCTTATTTTAAACTTAAATAATATATAAGGTTTAATCTTAGTTCTATAGTAATTTCAAAATATATTACACAACTTGCACCTTTACGTGATCTACCTTTTCAACATATTTAATAAAAATATTAATAATATTAAATTATCTTTTTTAAATTAAATTTAATATCAATTAAAATATAATTTATAAAAATCTTAAAATATATTTTGAGTATTTAAAATCGAAATTTTAAAATAAAAATAAATATAATTTATATAAAATTAAAATTTCAAATAAAATTAATAATATTAAAAACAATTTAAACTTTAAAATAATAATAAATATAATTTTGATTATATAAAATATTCTAAAAAAAATTATATTTTTTGAATTTGAAATTTGAGATCGAATATATTTTAAATATTTTTATTTTATATAATTATATTAAAATATTTAAATTATTATAATAAAATTAAAATTTTAAATAATAAATAAATATATAATTATATTAATATTTCATTTTTTTTATTATAATATTTAGTATTTAAAAGATAATAATAAAATAAAAGGATATATAATTTGATTTTTATAATAAATTTTTTTTTTTAATTTAATAAATTATTTTTTTTAATTCATTTAAATTTATATTAAATGTTTTATTTATATCATTTTTTTTTTTAATTTATTAGTTTTTTATAATAAATTTCCTGAATTTTATATAATAATATTATATTATTCTTAAATATTAATTATTATTCAAAACATTTTTTTAATACAGATTTTTATAATTCAAATATTAATTTATAAATATATTTTAATTTTTAAATATAATATTTTATTGATTTTTCGAATTTAATTATAATAAATAATTTTGTTATTAATAATAAAGAATAATATAATATTATAATTTAGCTTATTTTCGTTTAAAATAATAAGATATCGAAATATTACAATATATTTTTTACCTTCAATTGGAAATAATAAGATAAATCAGAAATCGATTGGGAAATCTAATATTTTATTATTAATATTAATATTTATTTAAAATAAAATATAAATATTTATAAATGATATAATAAAATCTAGATCAATTTATATTTATTAATATATTTTTATAATTTAAGATTATAAATAATAATTTTAAAATTAATAATATAAATTCGAAATAGATTATATTATAAAATCTAGATTTTGAAATCTTTATAACAAGTTAACTACAAGTTGATTATACTGTAAAGATATTACGGTATCTATATTAATCGGCCTATAAATATTAAAATATTTAATATTTATTTAATTCTAAAATTGGATTATTTTGATTTATCAAATTAGATACAGATAATTTATAAAATTCAATATAATCTTTGAAAAAAATAATTTTTAATATCAAAATCAAAGAAATTATTAATAAAATAAATAAAGATTTATATATATTCGTTATATAATATACAAATTTTTATATAGTCCTTATATAATTTTTATATAATTTAAAATTTTTATATAATATATATATAATATAAGCTGTATATATATAATTTAAAAGTTATACACTATGTTTATACAATATACAGGTTTCATATACCTCCACTAAGGTAGTATATATACCCATTCACCTAGTCTCCTAAAAGAGTTTCATATACGCATTTCGCTTAATCTACTTGTATACCGTGGACTCATATATACCTATCTATATACATTCCATCACACATACACACATAAAAAGAACCCACAATCTATCCAAGATCACTGATCTATCTACCCTACCCTACCCTACCTACCCTACCCACCTATCAAAATTCCTTAAACTTTTTTCATCAGCGGGTCTTCCCGTTGGGGAAATACATGCATACATACATATATGCATACATGTATACATACATGATACTGCGGCCGGTACCCAGACCAGACTGAAGCAGATCAAACATCAAACATCAGACATCCGATTTCCCATCTCCTCATTTCCTTCGGTGCTTTATTCTCTTTCCCCAGCCCGCTTCATGTACGTGGGATGTCTTGCGAAATGATGATTTATATATATATACAAAATATAAGTTCCGTATCTGCTTTCTCTTTCCTATACGCCAAAAGGCATTTCCGTATATACTCTGCGTGGATCAGGTTATGTATGCATTGGATTGGATTGGATTGTATTGTATTGGTCTGGGAGATATGTAATTGATTATGGGAGATTTATGATGTTTGATGATTTAATTTATAATGATTTGTATCTTAAAGAAAGGAAAGAAGAAAAGAGAGGAGTAAGGAAGGAAGGAAAGAAAGAGAGGAGTAAGCATTATAGGGGAATATTTTATTTATATTTCGGCATTATATTATATACAAATCTTCCCCACCATCTTTCTTACCCCCCCCCCTCTTCCCCTCTCTTCTCTCTCCCTCTTTCCCACTCCCTTAATCTTTCAACATAGGTCCTTCCTCCTCCCCCGTATACCTAACCTATTCATTAATTGCATACCTACCTAGCTATTTTCAACTCTGTCCCCTCCCTCCCCTTCACTACCATCCCCTGCCCTCCCCTCCCCTCCCCTCCCCTTCCCTCCTAACCCAACCCATCCACCTCCTCCCCTCAAAAAATTCCCTATCATCGAATACCCTTTTTTCCATATATAATATATAATATACAATACTATAATTTAAAGATTCTATTCTAGATTCAATTTACGTTACATTTTTATCTCTCTCTCTCTCCCCCTCTCTCTCACTCCCACTCCCACCTATTTCCATTAACTCTTACTCCCCCTACCCACTCACTCCCCCTACACACCTCCCCCCCTTACTCCCACTCCCACTCCCACTTCCACTTCCACTCCCACTCCCACTATCCATCCCATCCCAACCCATATTCCTCTCCTCTCATACATACCTACATACATACCTATCAATTCATCTTCCATTTCCACCATCCACCATCCACCTTCCACCATCCACCATCCACCATCCACCTTCCACCATCCACCTTCCATTTCCACATCGCATATTCATATTCATATTCACAATCCAATCCAATCCAATCAACAAATACACTCCTCATCCAATCAATCAATCAATCAATCAATCAATCCTTCATTTACTCACAGCTAACAGCTAACTAAGCCAAGCTAAGGTAAGCTAAGCCAAGGTAACACATTTACATCTCTTTTCTCCACATGGAGAACATTTGCATTTGCATTTGCATTTCCATATCCATTTCCAACCAGACCATCCCCATCCCCATCCCCATCCCCATCCCCAAACATGATTGATACCTTACAATTGCACCCCCTTCCCCATCCCCTTCCCTTCCCTTCCCCCTTCCCCTCCCACATCGAAATTTCAATCCCAACCAACCAGCCAACAAATTTCAAATTTCAAATTCCATGGAAAAAAAAAGAAAACGAAAAAGAAAAAGAAAAAAAAAAAGACATCTCGCCAACCCAAAAATCCCCAATCCCCAATCCCCATTCCCCATTCCCAATTCCATTTCCATTTCCAATTCCCCAAACCATCCTTCCCCTATCCAATGATATGATCCATCCCCATCCAATGCATTCGCATGAACCCAACCACCCACCCACCCCATGGAAGAGAATCCTCCCAACCACCCAACCACCCAACCACCCATCCGCCCACCAAAATCTTTCCTATCCCATCCCATCCCATCCCTATCCCACCAATCCCATTCCATTCCATTCCTACCAAGTCATCCCACCACCTATCCACCCATCCCACCAGAGACCAGATAATCTTTTCCAAAGAGAGACGAGGAAGGGAAAAAAAAAAACCCAAAAGTCAATCTACAACCGACCACCGAGATTTTATCTTGATTGTCTGAATTTTTCCTCTCGCTAGGCTTTCAACCTAAAATGCAAAATGTCTGACCGCCCAAAAATATCATCATGATGACGTTGCTTGAAAAGGACAAACTTTGATTCTCGATGATGTAATGCGATGCGATGCAATGCGATAAATAAACCAAAGAAAAACTATGCAATGTGCCCCAACCTAAAACGTATGATAGGCTACACGAAAATAAAAACGCAAAATGGTATTTTCAAATGAAAAATGAAAGATCGCCGACGTGGTATCCCGAGAACTGTGAGTAGTCTTGAGTAGTTAACATCAAGCGGGGTATGACAAAGCCCCCCTCCCAAAAAGTGACATGTACAGAGCACAAAAATGTGTAAGGCGGTCAAATTCCGAATTAGTCCCTCGTATGGATAAAATTGCTAAAAACAATATAAATCGCGTCGTAAAATAAGTGGATAAATGTCAACCATGAAATATTGTGATGATCGGCAAGGCAGTCCCACAAGCCAGTGATGAAATTCATGTGACGCGAGACGGTAAGTAATTATCGACCCGAACTCTTTCGGCCCGCATCTGCATATTTTTGGTCCAAGCCGAGTTTCTTTTGTGGAATCTAGGCTCTAGGGCAACCGTAGGTGTGATGCGAGATCCATGGTTATCGGTGGCACATGGTTATCGGTGAGCCACCGTTACACAACATGTAGATTCTAGACTTTGTAGAACCGGACTCGGAGATTTTTCCGTTGTGACGTTGCGGTGAACCCATTGGGTACGGTTTGGTGATGATGAATATATATGATCATATTTTGTGATCAAGGCATTGAGTATGACAATGAAGTTTCAAGTAGCCAAGAAATCCATGCCCATTCCATGAGCTATACTTTGCCAATCCCAACTCCTATCATCTTTAGCATCAATTAATCTCCAGACTTCTTCAAGCACCTTAAGTGCTGCATCCGAATTTCGATATTCCATGTATGCTTTCACCACACCGATAGCTTTTCGAATAGGTTCTCTTTGTCTTTTTTCAAAGGCTGCGCAACCGAGGATAAAAGCTGGAGCTAGGACAAGAGTTTGAGCTGGATCACGAGGTGGTACCTCAGCTATTAAAGCAATTCCACCATCGACAGCATCAATAAGGTTCTGCTCTGGTTTCCACCACTCGCTCTTTGCAGGATGGATAGTTCTCCATAAATAAACCCACATCATCTGTTTGTAGAGTAGACCAGCAAGATCTCGTGAGTCTCCAGCTGGCCACGCGGGCTTCCATTCTCGGATGCCGGCATCAATCTCAGCGGCTCTGTATAGAGCTTTGTAGTCCACCACAGGATCGATATTATTCTGGATGTTGTGGCGAATAGAGTTGCGAATGTTAGTTATTTTCGACATGTAGAGGAAAAGGCCATCGTTGACACCAAGGAGGCGGACGGCATCGGGTTGAATAATATTGGCAGGGATATTCCAATCATCAGACACAGTACCTAAACGGGCGCGACCTTCGGGTAGGGAGATGATCTCATCGAGAATGATGTGGAATTGAAAGAATTCTTGAATAAAATTTAAGAAAGGTCCTTCATCGGGTGGGGATTGTTGGATAAGATTCTGATAGGCATTGAGATGAACCCGGTGTGCACCGTGAGGATTAGGATCCGCTAGGGTCTGGAGAACGAGACACAACATTTGACCAAATCGGGCAGAGATGACTATGTTGTCGATTTTGCCTCTGTCCTGTCGATCCATATCTTGATGAAGCTCCTTCATAGCTTCCGTGTGGTGGTATTGTGATCTTTCCTCGAGAGCCTCCCTATTGACATCCGGATGTTGTTGAAGTAACTCTTGGCCATAATTCGAATCATAATCAATATGTCTGCTTGAAAGAGCAAGAATCGAATGCATCAGACCGACATGTCGTACGGCCATTGGCAACAACTGATCCTTGAATGCATTATTTTCTGCCCCTTCGACTGTAAAAATGTGACTCAATCTGTAGATATAATGTTCGAAGAAAACTTTATCTCCAGATGTTTCTACCGCGTGAATCACAGGTTGAAGTCTGATGGTGGGCAAGCTGACCCTTCGCAGACGGGCTGTCGATCTAATCAGTTCTTCCGCTCTTGATAGCTGGTATTTCCACAGCGTCGTACCTTCTTCAGCTTTTTCTTTTCCACTCTTCCAGACTTGTTTTTCTGGATAGCCTTCGCAAACGACGGCATTCTTTTCGCAATTCTGACCTATGTGAGGGATAACTATTAGTACCATGAAATGACAGGAATGATAGTATCATGAGGGCAACTCAAAACATACACCTAGGTTTGGCTTCATCACACTTCTTCTTTCTCCTCCTACATGTTATACAACCAGTCTTCGATCTTCCTTTCGTAATTTTGCTCTGGGGTTCTGTAGTTTGTATAGGATGTTTACGCGGGCGGCCTCGGGGTCGTTTCTGCTGCAGAGGCGACCGTAATGCTGAAGGTGTGCGTGGAGCGACAGACTCGAGGTTCAATTCGTCCTCCAAAGGCTCCAATTTCGGTTCCAACAACATATCGACGTCCTGTTCTTGTTCATGCGTATGTTCTCCATCCCAACAACGTTCTGCCGATCCGTTATGTTCCATTCCTTCCCCCTCCTCCTCCTCCTCCACAAATCCTCCCGAACTGTAAGGATCGCCACATGATGAAGTTTCTGGAGTAACTACCATAATCGAGGAAGATACCGAACCATCCGAACCTTCCAAGCTTCCAGCTCTCATTGTGAAACCCCCGAATTTATAATGTTGAAGGTTGACAATTGAATGATCCCCGCAAGATTCGTCAATTCGAACTTGTCGATGAGTTGGTGCTCGTACCACTCTTGGTTGCCTTGGAGTAATTCGATATACTCTTTGAGTTTGTCGTATAATTTCTTCGACGTCGTCTCGATCTGGGCTAGTTGAATGATCCGACCATTCGAGAATGGCCTCCTCTGATGACACAGGTGTAAGTTGCATATCCATGTCCACCTTTCCTGCCGAACAAGATCCGACCAAAGAAAATGAATGCAATTTAATGACATTCACCATAACACCCAAGCCAAGCAGCACCGAATATTTAAACCAAAAGTTTAATCAGACGATAACATTCAGCGATGTGTATGTTTGTACTGGAGGGGGGGGGGGTGTGAAGAATTGGGGGATGTGTGGGTAGAGGTAAGAAAGTGTAATAAAGTACTCGTTCTTTTTTTTTGGTAAGTGTAGGAAAGTAGATAGGTAGGTAGGTAGGAAGGTATGTGTGTATGGATGTATGTATGTAGGTATGAATGTATGTACGGAATATGTATGTGTGTATGTGTGTATGTATGTATGAGAGAGATGGGTGTGATACGGAGCGGAGCGGTTACCGGTATGGTTATGGTATGTATGGTATGGAAGCTTTGACTTTTGGAATGGAACCAAAGAGAGGAGAGGTTCACGATAGTAGGTATATTACTACTGTCAACGCCAACGCCAATGCCAATGCCAATGCCAATATGCCAGTGCACCAACCAGACGTCCACTTTCTCTTTCTTTCACCCAATGCCGATAAAATGGAAAATGATCGAGTTTCGGTAAGAGTAAAGATTCGCTATAGTGGACCTATTTCAAGGGTAATTAATAACGAGAGACTAGGGTGAATTTTCGAATTTTGGCCGAATAAAATAAAATGGTAATCTGGAAGGGGGGTGAAGGGTGGATGAGATGAATAAAGGGTGGATGGATGAGTGAAGGGTCAAGGGATGGTCAGGATAGTCAGGATAGACAGGATGTCATTGTCAGGATGTCAGGATGTTAGGTTAAGATGGCTGTCAGGGTGAAGGTGTGAAGGGACGGGAGATCGTGCGTAAATTGAAATCTGACAAGGACCCTTACCTTTCTTGACAAGCTTCAAAGTTGCGCTCTTTCAAATTGAGATAAAGTTCCGTTCCGTTTTGTTTCGTTATGCTCAACTTCAACCTCCAGCTTCAACTTCACCACCAAAAGGTAATGAGTGGGGTAGGTACCTAGGTAGGTACAATATAGCTAGCTAGGTAGGCAATGAATGGTAAAGGTCAAAGTAATGTTTGATATCGAGAGGTCGAATTTCAAACTCAAATTATGAGAAAGAAGTTCTGTTGTAATTTTGTGTTGTGTTGTGTTGTGTTGTATTGAAAATTCCCATCGATGGTTTGTGGACCGGTGGTTGAGATATAAGGTGGATGGAGGGATGGAGGGATGTACGATCGGGATATCTCTTCCCCTCTTATGGTAGAACGTTGTACGTCGTGCCTAGGTATGTATAACGCAATAAGGAAAGTTGGGGAAAATATGAATGGGTTCGTGATACGGTATGTGGTACCTGTACGAAGTGAATATGTAAAGCGTGAATGTGTATCGTGATCGTGATCGTGATTGTGAATCGTGATGGTGAATTGTGATATGTGAGGCGGGAGAAACACAAAGGCGGAAGATACAGAAAGACGATGTACAGATTATGTATTAATAACGAGAAGCCAAGCCCAGGCAAGCCAGAGCAGGAAGACCAAGTGTTTCCCGTGAGTCCCCCAGAATTGGGATTTGCAGTCAAGAAGGAGAGTGATGACAAGCTGCAATAATAATAAATAATAATAATAATAATAATTACTTGTTTAGTTGTTTAGTTGTCTGAATGCTTTTGATTCGATTCGTTTTGCAAGGTTTCCCGGTAAGAAGGCTTGCAGACTTGCAGTTTGCTCTGCTTTGCTCCAGTTGCTTCGTACTGCTTGCAGATGAACTACTGTACGAAGTAATTGGAATTGTATGGGTAGCTAATAGATGAACAGGCCTAGGCGAGAACCATATAAGATGACAGGGTCGCTATTCGTTCCGTGATGATACCTATGATGCAGAAATAAAGCTTAGTTACCTAGGCAGGTATGGTATAGATACCGGTAGCTGTCCGGAAGGGAGCGTATGGAGGGTACGGCAAGTAGTAGTCGCTTGGATTGAGAAATTCCAAGGTTATGTATGTAGGTGCGGTGCGAGGCTGTTTTCGGTTGGTTGATGTTGTTTCTTCGTTTCCATTCTACTTCTATTTCTTATTTCTCCAGACAATGACAAGTCAAGCCTATGTAAGACCCGTTTGATTGTTTTGTCAAGAGATAATAATGGTCCGTGAATGGTGGTCCAGGAGGTGAATGGTATGGCGGTATTGTAGTGGACTCGGAAAGGTAATAAACGAAATAATGGAGATATCATAAAAGGGGGGAAACCTCTGTGTGTTATATGATTTTTTGAAAGGAGAGAGGGGTGACGATATATGTGGTGTTTAGTTCAGTATGTAATATCATCCTCATATATGGAGTACGATATATGTAATAGTATGTATGAATGATAGTATGGCTCAGATGAAGTGGAACAATTAACTATTACTCAAAATAGATAGACCTTGGAGATGGAGATGAAGAATAGAATAGAATTTAATCACTAGATGTATTATGGGCAATAATTATAATAATAATAACCAGTCAATAATCATGAACCACTGATATTCATTGTGTTCCTGAATTATGCATCAAAATCAAGAAGCTCTAATTAAAACACTTTAAACTCAGGAAATACATGAAATACATACTCCGTATAGTTAGATCATTCTATAAAAGCCAAATATCTTGCTCTTAAGTAGGCTCAGCTTAAAAGCGTAACATCCCGAATCATGCAAATGCACCAAGATATCGATATAGGCTAAAAGTTTTTACGAAACTTTCATCTGTTTTGATACTGTAGGTAGTTAGTTCATTGGTTCTAAATTCTAATATTATATTAATATATCTCATCTCATTCTCGATAGGTTATGTTGGTTTTTGTCTTGAAGATATCGTGATTAAACGAATGATATGTTCCCAAGCCTATGTTTTAAAACGGTATATACTACATACATACTACACTACATAGAAATGTTTCAGCTCAGGGATGTATTTGGGTTTGAATGAATGAATGGTCGGTCGATCGATATGAGGGGATTCGGGAATTTCTACTTTGGAATCACAGTAGGTATGATTTATTTCCCCTTGTGAAAGACATCCCGAAAACCCCCAGCTCCAAGTCTTCATTCGATCTTTGACCCAAAAATGACATAGGGTTCCACATTCTATGGGTGAAGGGATTGAGGAATTTGAAGGGACTCGGGAGGGTGAATTTGGAAGCTGGGAAGTTGGGAAATGGTATCCATGTTCCTATTCCCACTTTCTCGCATGGGTATGGGAGGTTTAAGGTTTTTTCTTTCCGTTGCAGATGTCAGAATTATTGGATGGTTATGATGTGTAGTAATGTTAAAGAAATGATCAAAACTCAACATTGAATTCATGCATGTACGGAGTATCAAAGTGAATCTATGTGAGTGAATCTATGTGAAGAATTGAAGAAGGTATCCCGATTCCGTATTGTGATTTCATCAATTCCGAGTGATATATCATATTCATATGGGTTCTGGACCGAAAAAAACATCATCTCTCCCTTCTCAACCCCGCCTTCCAGAGCTTAAAGGTTCAAAGGTACTGCTGTATCACCAAAAGTTAAAAGCTTCCCTTGAATCTCTTCTCTTCCCAAAAGGTTTGTGCTCACTGCTCACTGCTCATATAGAATAAATACAGACTCGACCAGAACTTCCCTTATACCAAAAGGGAAATACCAATTCAAGGAATATCCTTACAAGATTTGTTGCATATCTGCAGTAAGCTAGTGATTTGTTGAAAATGCTAGAGGATTTAGAGAAGTACTCCGTGATATAAATTTATAATTAATCTAATTTATAGAGTTCAATACAAATTACGCACAATACCCATAATACCTACTTATAATACCTATAATATATTAGGTACCTATTTAGAGCAAAGGACAAAGTAGGGGGCAATGAACATATCAAGATTTTTACCGACGGAATACCTGAGCATTCATTCAATGATACAATCAATGGTACTGTACTTCATTCTTTTTTTACAATGTATTTATAACATCTCGATTAAATTTGACATATTTTGCAATGAGTCGAATACCTACCTAAGGACCTATATGTCACTATCATGAATTATATCAACCTGCCCTTGATCATCGCACACAACTCAGCTAACTTAACTACCCTACCCTACCCAACCCAACAAAAAACATCATCCGGCATCAAAGAATCCATTATTATGACCTTTACCCTCGGACTTCAATGACACTTGCATATTAGATACCTACCTACCTACGGTCCTACAGGCTACACCCATTTTTGCATACGCTACTCGCATACATACTTGCAGAAGTGGAAATATTGATCGTCATCGTCGGCCCTTTCACCATCATCAAGATTGGGGTTTTTTACCCGTTCATCCATCCATATCCAATGTCCATCCCTCGTTATTGCGTGCATTTCTTGCCTTGAGATTGCGATTGAGATTGAGATTTTCAACCTGGTGCAGGAGAAGAGACGTAGGTACCGGTAGATGATGAGTTAAATCAATGTATGTACAGTACCCAGAAACAACACACACACACACATATATATATAACCAAATTCGGATCAATGAATGTCCTCCTCTCTTAATAGTCCTAAATCCCCTTCATATCCTATACAATACGATGGATTATCTTTTGGAACCCTCGCCTCTCTTCTCTCTTCCATCTCTTTCAATCCAGACTCTCTCTCGACTCTCAACTCTCACCTGTCACCTACCTACGTCACCACAAACGGCAACGGACCGAACCTAGTACCAAACCATCCATCATTTCGGAAAACCAGAACCAGAGAAGTAAGTCAATCAATCATCCTCACTAACCCCTCTTTCCACAATTCCACACCCAATCCATCCAATGCCTAAATACATAGTATATGTGTGTTACCTTCAGGGGGAGGGACGGGGTACGGAAAATACCCAGCTACCAATTACCAACCAGTAACGTAGGTATGTCCGTCCTACAGTAAGGTATCCGAGTGGATACTCTCCAATAGCCCCTACTCAAGTAACTCTACCGAGATACTGTACCTATCTAGGTACATAGCTAGGTACGGAAGCTAGGTACCTAATATAGATACAGCTAGGTACCTAGGTAGGTAGTACCAAGCTAAAGATTCCTATCAGGATTACCTTAGCCTAACGTAGGTTACACAGACAGGCAAGGTAAGATCGAAGGGTTCGAACTTCATTTTGACGTCGATAAGCTTACCATGCATGTCCATAGCCCATGCCCATGCCCATCCATGCCCTTACCCATGAAGGCAGCGAGCGGCTCTTCATTTCATTAATTTATTTATCTCCGCGCACCCCCGCTCGCGCCCCAGCACCAGCACCAGCACCAGCGTCAGCGCCAATATCAACCATGGTTACCAATGTGGAATCGGGATCGAAAGTAGACGACGCGACGGAAGATTGGATACTCATCGGGAAGAATCAATGGATGGATGGATCAGCTGGAAATAGAAATCGAAATAGAAATAGGTTGGGTTGTTGTGGATATAGATGCATATGGATATCGATATAGATCCATCCAAGCTTGAGGACCTCAGGAAAGAAAGAAGGCATCGATCGACTGACCTGGCCTAGGTTTCCTTTGAATGTCCAATACCCAGTATCATTTTGGTCTTTTCTTATCTATAGGTAGTAAGTACTACAACGATACACCTACGTACATACCTTGGTAGATACCTCAGTCTGGTATATATCTGTATATCTATATATCTATATATCTACCCACCTAGGTGTTGATCTACCTATCTACCTACCTATCTACCTACTTCCATAAGCGATGAGATTCAATGAGTAATAAGTAATAAGTATAAATAAATATCCATTTCCCCATAACCCTCCCTAGCTACCTACCTTCCCTAGCTACCTAGTACCTACCTTCCCATCACTTCACTTCTCGTCACTTCGCTTCTTCAGGATTTGGGTATTCTTCCTGTAGGTAGGTAGGTAGGTAGGTAGCTAATAGGTATTCCGAACTAGCTACCAGCATTCACCACTCTCAAATATACATATCTAAACGATTCATCTAGGGAATCCTCACTTCACTTTTTCCTAGCTCGTTTCGTATCGTGGGTGTCGTATTGTAGGGTTGGTTTGGTCCTCATATCTTCTATCTTATATCTTGGTTCCTTTATACTGCATACTGCATACTTCATGCTATCTTTCTTTATTCCTTGTATTGTATTGTATAATAGAGTATAGTATAGGATAGTAGTAGTAGTGGTAGTGATAGTGATAGTAAGCATTTAACTTTAACTTTAACTTTCCCCTTTCTCCCCTCTCTCCCGAAAACTTATTACAGCAAAACCTCTCTATAAGAATGTTTTTTTTAGCGCCAAATATAAGGATATAAAAAGGTATCCTTTTATAGAGTTCCGGCTAATCCCGGTAAAATAGCATTTTGATTTATTGAATAAGTAATTTAGATCGATTTTAAATATATAAATCCCGATTAATTCCGATCGGGTATAAACTCAGTATAATTTTCATAAATATTTTTATAAATATTTTTAGAAAAGATTTATTATAAATTAGATTTTAATTTTGGAACTTTTAACTACGAAGAATAATCCCTATAAGAAAAAATATAACAATATTAGCATTTTTTACATCTAAAATTTAATGGGATTTAAAATTTAATCCTAATAAAAAGGTTATCCTTATATAAAGGATCCTTATATAAAGGTTCTGCTATACCGTAGATATGGTATGGGACAGAATAAGATGGCCAGGGATGCGACGGTACTTGTAAGTTTTACTATCTAACTACCTACCATCAATATTATTTCTACAATAATAGATACCTACCTACTATATTGTCCTGGATATCTAGGTATACAAATAGGTACATAGATATAATATAAAATAATCATTGATACATACCTAGGTACCTACAATCAATCCAGCAAATAATAAAAAGAACCTCGATATTTATCCATCCATCCATCCATCCATACCCATCTATCTATTTGATCTACCTCCCCAAGTACCTTCGGTATAAGTACCACCCACCTATATGACGTCGTAACGACGTATATATGGATTTTCCAATTTCGAAATTCTAGAACAAGGTGATGAATGACATACATGACCGAATTTTAGTTTGAGTTTGAGTTTTGGGTTTTTTCGTCACTGGTAATTGACGTGATCGACATGACAGCTGAGAAAATTCATAACTTTAATTCATAAATCGTAGCTGACTTTGAAGGTTATTCTTAGATATCGAGTTTGAGTATATACATACCTGCTACATACCTAGACGATCAAATGGAATTAAATCAATAGTGTCGCTGGAAACTCTACCTACCTACCTCGTGAGGGAGGGGGGTGGATGGGTGGATGGATGGATATTTACCGCTCTTGATTCTCGATTCTCGAATCTAGTCTTTTGAGATGGGAGGTTGAGTTGTTCGTTTACTCTTAAATAAGTCTTGATCCATAGGGTCTATAGGTAGGTTCTAGGGTTCTAGGGTTCTAGGGTTCTAGGGTTCTAGAGTCTATGAAGAGGAAAGTAAAAATATATAATATTAAATGTTAAATGTCTTTATACTTTAGATATTGGTTTATATAAATGTTATTCTTATAACAATAAGAAGATAAATGAATAAATAAATAAATAAACTTTAAATTTATAATAGCTTTTTTTTAAATAGATTAGATTAAACAAACTCTTACATTTTTTGTTTTTGTTTTTTATTAGAAAAAGGATCTTGATATCCAGTAGATAGATACTAGATACCTTATAAATTTATCCCTCTTCTTCCTGAAGTCTCGAATCTTCTTCAACGGAAATAGACTCACTTACAACTTCTAAAGTTTCACTCATCATTTATCTACCCACCTACAGCGAATAAATCCCTTATATACGGTATCATATTCTCCCATCTCCATATCTATTTATATTTATATTCCCCCCCTCTCTTTTCTCCTCAAATTCCATTGGACTGCTAATATCATATCGATATCTTAATAATACCTATAACTTAGATACTATCTACTAAATAGATTCTATATTCCAAATCCTATCAATAACGTGACAGTACTTACCTACCTACCTAGGTATATACAGTACAACAATACAGCAGTAAAGTAGCCTGTAAAAGTATTTTGCTTTTGACATAATATACCGATCAATATTACAACCTATATGACGTGACATAACGTGACGACAAGGCTTCCTTCCAAAGAAGCCACGGGATCAGTCACGGGAGGGAGGTTTGCGAACTCAGGACTTTATCAGGGGGTCGGTTCAGGAGTTAGTCCTCGGGAGTTGGAGAGTCGGTAAAGGGGGATTGGAATTTGGAACTTGGGATTCGGGAATTTGGGATATGTGGTAAGGTGATCGGTCCAGATTTGTAGATTGGATGTTTGTTGAAAGAGGGATGCAGATGTTTTTTTCTTTTTCTTTTTCTTTTTTTGCTTCTTCCCTTCTTTCCTTTTCGGGATTTGATTGACAATCCTGATTCCTAAATCCTGAACGACTTTTTTTTCGAGCTTAGAGTTCCTGATCACCCATCTCGCACCCGAATCGACCCTAATTAGGGTCTTCGGAACTACGTTTGAAATACCCTCTTTAAAATCAAAATACAAATTGGAAACCTCTGTATAATTTACATCTTATATTTAGCCTGAAATAGCTTTATATTGAAACATATTAAATATATAAATTTTATATCAATCAATAAAGCTTTTCGAAAGCTTTCGATTAATATAATTTATATTATAATTAGAGCTAGCGTTTAGGTTTTGTATTAAATTGAAATGATTATATAGGTTATAAAATTGTATATTATAAATATATGCTTATATAAGTATACAATCTTATATAAGTATACGATCTTATATAAGTATACAAATTTATATAAGCATATATGTTTATAATGCATGTGCCCAAAGGCCTAGATATTATTATTTTTGTAAAATTTTATAATTAATATAAATCGCTAACGTTTTATTTAAATTTAATAAAAGATATATTAATCAAAAGCTTTAATTGTATTTTATAATTTGATATTAATTTTATATATTTTATAAATAATTTGAAGGTTTTATATTAATTTTAATATATTAATATAATAAAAGTATAATTTCATTTATATATAATTTTCAAAATATTATGTCGCCAATGTTATAGTATTTTAAATTTTTAATATTTTTTAAAATATTACAACATTAGCGATGTAATATTTTAAAATTTTATAAAAAATACAGATCGCTAATCTTTTATTCAAATTTAATAAAAAATATATCAATTGAAAACTTTAATTATATTCTATAATTTGATACTAATTTTATATATTTTATTAAAGATTTAAAGATTTTATATTGATTTTAGTATATTAGTATAATAAAAATATAATTTTAATTTTTAAAATACTACGTTGCCAATATCGTAATATTTTAAATCTTTAATATTTTTTAAAATACTACGGTGTTGGCAACATAGTATTTGAAGATTTTATAAAAAGTATAGATTGCTAGCCCCTTATTCAAATTTAATAAAAAATATATCAATTGAAAGCCCTAATCATACTTTATAATTTGATATTAATTTTATATATTTCATTAAAGATTTAAAGGTTTTATATTGATTTTAATATATTAGTACAATAAAAGTATAATTTTATTTTTTAAAATATTATATTGTTAATGTTGTAATATTTTAAAATAATTTTAATAGTTTTAATTTGATATTATATATTGAATTTAAAAGAGTTATAAATTATAATTTTGATATTTCAATATATAATATTATAAATTATATTATTTTTAAATAATAATTAAAATGAAATTTCAAAAATATTATAAAATTGATTTATAATCGATTAAATATTAAAATATATATCGATTTTTAAAATATTAAAATAATTATATTTAATTGAAAAATTGAGATTTTTAAAAAATAAAAATATTATTCAAATCCTAGAATTCTAAATAATAATAAAAAATTTATATATTTTTTTTAAAAATTTATTTCAAAAATAATTATATTTCATTTTATAATTTAAATATAATTGTCGGTTCATCTTAGGGTGATGAATATATATATGTAGTAATAGGGTGACTAATAATAGTAGATATAAAACTCGTTATAATATTAATAATATTTTAATTAAAAAAGTATAAATAAAAGTATTTTAATATAAATATATATTGTATTTAACTTGTGTTAGTGTATGTGTAAACAAAAATATATAATAGGGTTATATAACTATTAAAGATAATCTTTATTATAATATTAGTATTTTTTCAAAACTAAATTAATTATATATATATATAAATAAAATTTTATAAAAAATTTGAATAAAAAAATTTGTTTTATTTATTTATTAATTTATTATTTATGTTAAAATATAATATGTTAAGATATTATTTTAAACTTTATAAAATATAAAATATTATATATTATCTTTGTTTATCCCTAATAATTTATAATTAAAAAGTTATCAACTTTTATTTTTTTATTTTTTTTATTTATTTATTAATTTTAAATTTATAATAATTAATATTAATAAAATTTATTAATATTAAATAACATTTCGATTTAATTATAATATTAATTAAATTAATATTATTATTAATTTATTTAATTTTCATAATTTTTATTTATTTATAAAATTGTTAAAAATATATAATATTAATTATTAGTTTTTTTTATGTAATGATATTAAATTTTACAATATAATTATAAAATAATTTAAAATTAATATATATAATAAATAATATAATAATTAATATAATTTTATTAATAATATTTTTAAATATAATAATGATATTAAAATTTAATATTAAAATATAAAATTTGACAATTAATATATTATATATTATTTTTTTGTATTTAATAAATAATTAATAAAAAATATTAATATTTTTGAATTTATTAATTAATATAATAATATATTTTATTTATAAAAAAAAATTTTTATTATTAATAAATAATATATCAATAAATATAATAAATTAAAAAAAATTAATATCGAAAAATATAAATATAAATTTTTTTATAATATTATTTTTTTATTATTAAAGTTGTTTATTTAAAAACTTTGCATTTTTTTTAATAGAATTAATAATTTATATAGCAAAAAAAAGATTATATATTGATTTTAATTGAAAAATTATATTAATGTAAATAATATAAATTTATTAATTAATAAATTGATTTTTTAAAATAATTTTTTTTTATATTTTATCTTTATTTTTTAATATATCTTAATAATAAATTTAAATAAATCGAATTTATTTGATTTGATTTTTTTAAATTAAATAAATATATTTCTTTTAAATTTAAATAATAATATAATTATTAAATCAAAAAAATGCTTTAACAATTATTTATTTTTTAAATTTTGAAAAAAATCTAGTTTTGTTTTGTTTGATTTATTTAAATATTATAAAAATCGGATTAGCAATAATAAGGATATTATTAATTTTTAATTCGATAAAATTAAAATTGTTTATAATTAAATAAAACAAATATATATTATAAATTGAGATAATTATATTAAGTTTATTAATATAATAATTTTAATATATATAAAATCAATAATTATTAATTTTAAATATTTTATAAAAAGATTTGTAAATAAAAAATATTTTTTTTTATAATAATTTTATTTTAGTTGATAAATGAATATAAAAGAATCAAGTTATTTTTGTAATAGATTATATATAAATTTAAAAAATATTTCGAAATAAAATTGTTAAATTTTTTTTTTTCTAAAAATTAATATAAAAAGCTAATAATAAATGTTGATTGTATTATTAAATTATAAATAATTAAATAAAAATAATAATTTTTTTATTATTATTATATATTTATATAATTAATTTAAATTTTTTAAAAACTTTGTTTATTTTTAAATTTTTAATTTTATTAATAAAACAAAAATTAAAGATTCTTTGATTTTATAAAATTTCGTTAATATTTATAATTTGAAAAATCTATTTTTTAATAAAACCAATAAATTCTTTTTGTTATAATTTGATATAATAATTCAAATTAATATTTAAAACAAAAACATTATAATTATTCTATATATAAATTATAATTTGTAATTATATCTTATTAATTTGAAAATTAATTCTAAAGCGAATACATTTGTATAATTAAAATTATAATTGATCAATTAATAATATAAAATTTGATTAAAAAAAAATTTTGATTCGAAGAATATTTTTAGACTTAATTATTATTATATCTAATAATATTTCGATTAATTTTTTATAATATAATTAAATTTAAATTATATAAAAATAGATTGGTTTTTGGGGTAGTTTGATTATATATATAATATTTTTAATATTAATAAATCGATATAATCCAATTTATTTATTACAAATTATTAGATTTACTTTTTTATAAACTATAATTTTAAAATTAAATAATAAATCATAAATAAATAATATATTAAGATTATTGTATTAATTAAATATATTATTAATTTATTTTTTAGTATAAATATATAAGATTTTCTTTATTGTTTTGCAAATTGTTTTAATATATTAAATGATATTGGGAACAAATATATTTATAATTATTATTTTCAAAAATATATTATATATTAAAAGTGTAAATATTAATTCGTTCGGATTGATGATATTATTAACAATCTTAATAATTATTTATAATTTTATATTATATAATAATATATTGTTTATTTTATTATTAATGATTTTCTATATTTTACAAAATAGTTTATAATAATATTTTATAAAATCAATAAATCAATAGATTTCGATTGATATAGCTTTTGTTATAATAATTATAAAAATAATATTATAAACAAATTTTTAGATAATAAACTATATTTTTATATTATAAATAATATTATTAAAAAAGTTAATATATATATTAATTTAGGAATATTTTAAAACATTTTAAATATATTTTGTAAAAATATTAATAAGGAATTTTGTTATTTAATAATCGGTTTTTTTGTTAATAATATAAAAAATAAATTTATTATTTAAATATATAATATTAATATATATAAAATAATTAAATTTGATTTAATTACAAATATTAAATTTAAATTTATTTAAAATATTATTATAAATTTAATACTAATAATAGAATTTGTTAATTTTCTTGAAAATTTAAAAATCAATATTATATTTTATACATTTTAAGATTTTGCTAAATCTATAAACCAATAAATAGCCAAAATAATAATATAATTAATATAATTTAAATTTAATTAAATAATATATTTATATAAATAAATCGAAAATGTTTTTTTAATATAAAAAAGTATAATCAAATTTGCAAAATATTAAATAAATTAATCTAAAATTATTTTTTTTAATTAATTGATTTATAATATTATTATAATAAATTTAAAATTTATTTATATTTACTAATAACAAAAAAAATAATATATTAATTAATATAATATGAAATTTAATTATACCAATTAATAAAAATAATATTACAAAATTTATAAATATAACAAAATTAATTTTAAATATAATATTTACATTTTCTATAATATTTCAATTAAATTTGATATTACAAATTTTTTAAAAAACTAAAAATTATTATAATTTTATAATAAAACATTTCGATACTCCTAAATCAATTATAATATTATAAAATTAATTTTTATTATATTATTCGAAATTAAAAAATATACCAAATAATATTATATCGAATTATATAAAATATAAAAAAATTGTTTTCGCAAATTATTAAATAAATTTTTTTAAATTAATAAATTTTGTTTAAATAATAAAAATTAACAAAAAATTAATATAAATCAAAACTAAAAAATCTTTCTATAAATTTTATATAATAATAATATTAATATTTATATTTTAAACAAAAATCTTAAATTAAATTTGTTTTATATAATTATTAATTATATTAATTATAATAATATAATAAATAATTTTACATTTTTAATTTTTATAATTTCTTTTAGTTTTTCATTATTTTACAATCAAATAATTTTTTAAATAATAATTTTTTTTAAAACAAATAAAACAAAAAATATCAAAATTTTTATACTAAAAATATAATCAAAATTTATATTATAAATTAAAATAATTAAAAACAATTATTAAAGTTTTTATACAATAATTAACCTTTATTATAATAAAAACATTTATTTATAAAAAATTACTTTATATCTTTATTAATCTATTCCCAATTAATAATATTTAATTACAAATTTAATTAAAAAAAATTAAAGTTTAATACAAAAAAAACATATATAATCCTATATAATTTAATAATATAATAAATATTAAATAATTTAATTTAAAAAGAAATTTTATTTTAAAAATTTAAAAATAATTTATAAAATAAAATTTTCATTTTAATAAAAAAAAATTTAAAATATTTATTATAAATTTTATTTAATTATTATTTTTTAATTAATTATAATATTATTTTATATTATTAATTTTAAATAAATTATTAATAATCTTTATTTTGAAATATATAATTATATAAATATATATTATATCGAAAATAATAAATAATTTAATAATATTATAATAATAATAATTTAAAACTAATTTTTTCAATATAATTAAAAATATTTGTAATTATTAATTATAAAAAATTTTTAAACGTTTACAAATATTAATAAAAATTATATATTTATAAATAAAACTATTAATATTTATTTCAAAATATTTTATATTATTAAAATAAAATTTATTTATATTAATTATATAATTATAATATTTGTAATATTAAGATTTTAGTTTTTTAGTTAAATAAATTATATAACAAAAAAATAATATAATTGAAGAAAATAAAAATAAAGTTATAAATATATTGTAAAATTAGGCGATATATAAATTATAAAATAATAAAATATAATTATATAATTAATTTCGATTTTTGTAAAAAAATAATATTAAATAATAAATTTTGATTTAATAAAAATTGTTTTTAATAAATAAATAATAAAAATTTCTATTATTTGAAATAAAATTAATATTATTAAATTTATTCAAAACGAAAAAGAAAAAATTGAATATAAATATCTCTTTAAAATATTATATTATTAATAAAATTTGTTTTATACCAATTTGTATTATAAAACAAAAATTATATATATTAATATAAATTAATTTCCATAAATTATAATATTATAATTAATTATAAAATTAAGAATTATACAAAATATAATCACAAAATAAATCTCGAAAATTTTTTGATTAATTGTAAATACTTTACTTTAGATTAAAATTTTTAAATATAATTATAATCCAAATTTTGATATAATCCTATTAATATAAAAAATAATCTAAAATTAAATAAATAATTAAAAAGATTTATATTAAATTTTTTTTTTGTTTTGAAAAAAATTTAAAAAATTTATTAACAATTAATAATTTCGAATTTAATTAACAAACAAAAAAAATATAAATAAAAAATATAAAAATATATAAATACAAAAAATAATTAATTTTTCAAAATCAAAATTTTTTTTTTTATAAATCATTTATTAAAATTGTTTTATAATTTAATTAATAAAATCTTTTTATCATAATAATTCAAATAAAATAATAAAAACTTTAATATCTAAATTAATATATACTCCACCATATCAAAATTTTATATATATATAATTTAAATTAATTTTATTAATCCTTTTAAAAATATTAAAATTAAATAATTTAAAATTGTTTTTAAAAATATATAAAAAATTAATATTAATAAATTTTTTCTTTTAATATTAAATTTATTTAAAAAAAAAAAAATCTTAAATATTTTATATAAAGATTTTTAACAAATTAAATTTATTTTTAAAAAATAATTTATTAAATTTATATTTTTTCAAAATATCAAAAATTATTTTAATAAAAGATTTTGAAATTAGTTTCAATAAAAATAAATCAAAAATTATAAAAATTAATAATAATTTAAATTTATTAACTAATCCTAAAATTTCAAAGTTTATTTATTTTTTAAATTAAATTTACAAAAAAATTATTATTAATTAAATAAATTAACAAAAAATAAAATACAAGGTTTTAATAAAAAAAAATATAAAAATCCGAAATTTGTATACTATAATTAAACAATTATAAATTATTTTAAATAAAAATTTATAATATTTAAATTATTTAATATTTTTATAAAATTTATATATAATAACTTCCGAAATTATAAAAAATTCCAAATAAATATTAAACAAAATAAAATCGAAAAATGAAATATTTAAATTTATAATAAACAAAAAATATAAAAATAATGGATTTTTGTAAGATATTTTAAGAAAATTGGGTTTTGATAAAAAATTAGCGAAAAATATAAAAATAAAAATATACAAATTCTACTTATTATTTTTTTTAAAAAAAATCGTAACAATTATATTGTATTAGAAAACATAAATAAATAAATAAATAAAAAAAATATAATAATAAATTTTTTGTTTAGTTTAAATTAAAACATAATAAATACAAAATTTAATTTTTAATAAATAATATTATATTAAGAATAATATATTTAAATTATAATAATACACTTAATACTAATAATATTTTTTATATCAAAATAATCAAAACTTAAAATTCTTTAAATTTTTCTTAATTTTATAAAAAACATTTATTAACATTTAATTAAATTATTTATATATAAATATTAATAATATTTTATAATAATAAAATTAAACTTTTTTTGATTTATAATCTGAATTTTTAATTTATAAAATTTACTAATTAATATTGATTCATTTTAAAATAATAAATATATATATATATAATAATAAAATAATTAATAATAATAAATATAAAACTTGTTATAATATTAATAATATTTTAGTTAAGAGAATGCAGGTGGGAATACCCTAATATAGACGCATGCCGCGCCTAGCCCGCGCTAGCGCGCGCGCAGGCGAAAGCACGTGACAGGGTCACGTGACTGTCAGGGGTGACCCCTGTCACAACAATAATCATTATATTTTAAAATCTATAAAATCAAAATATATAATAACTTTTTAATTATTTAAACAAATTATTATGGATCTAAAGGTAATAAAAACAAAAAAAATGTTTAGAATATAGAATTTAGGCTTAAAGCTGATATACTGATAATTGTTAGCGTTTGATGTTGATTGATGGCGAATTTTTGATGTAATGTTTAATTTATAAAATATTAATATATATAAAATAAATTTATATAATTAAACGAAGGGGATTTTAAAAGTTTGTAAAGTTTTATATTAGATGGGGTATTATTGTTTAAATAGTGATTGATAATATATTATTAGTTATTTAAAAGATAATAAAAATTTTATTTAAAAAATAATAAAAAGTTTTAAAGTTATTATTAATTTAATTAATTTTTTATATTTTTTATTTTAATAATTCTTTTTATTTTATTTAAAAAATAATTTATTAATTAAATTAATAATATTTAAAATAATATTAGGAACAAAAAATATCCTTATATTTGTTTAAGAAAATATTAAAATTAATAATATATAAAATAATATTATTAATAAATTTTATATATATTAATAAAATACAAATCTTTTTTTAAAATTTAAAAAATCTTTAAGAAAAAGTTTTTATAATATTTTAAAATAATAAATATAAAATATAAAAAATAATATAAAAATTATAAATAAAATTATAATTTAGTTTATTTAAATATAAAAAATTACTAAAATATTGGTAATTTTTAATAATATATTGTTTATTTGTTTTAAATCAAATATTAAACCTTTAAAGTTTTAAAAATTATTTTAATATAAAAAAACAAATATTTTTTAAATAAAAAATTTTTTTTTTTAAATTAAAATAATATTTTGAAATAATAATAAATATTATTTTCCCATTAATATTTAAAAAATAAATTATATAATATAATATTTTAAAAAACATTTTTTAATAATATAATATTAATTTACCAATATAACCCAATTAAATAATATTATATAAATAAAATTTAAAAAATATATATACAATACAATTTTGAATAAAAAAAATTGATAATATATAATAATTATTTAAATATTAAAAACTAAATAATATCTAAAATAAAATATAAATAATTTTATCTCCTACCTAAACAATTTAAAAAAAATATAGAATATAAAACGAATAATATACATTATAAATAACTATTTGTTAATCTTTGTTTTAATATAAACAAAAAAATATTTAAATTTTTCCAATAATTTGAAATTTAAAAAAAATTTATAAAATAAATATATAAATTAAAAAATATTAATTAAATATATTATTTTGTTAATATTATAAATTATTGTCCCAAAAAAATATATAATATTTTATTATATTATTCAAATTTTATTTAGTTTTTTTATAAATTATAAAAAAATAATAAAAATATTATATTAATAAGATTTATCGAAATCAAGGTGAAGTTAAATTGAAAAATTATATAAAAAATTAATTAATAAAAAAAATTTAATATTAAAAGTATTAAAAAATATTAATAAAATATTATTAATATTAATAAATAAATTATTATATTATTATTTATAAAAATTTGTTTAAATATTAATATTATTAAAAAAAATATTTTAAAAAAGATTATCCCAAAAAAAAAATAAGTTTATATCAATAAAAAAATATTAAATTTTTTTAACAAAAAAATAACAAAATATATTAATAAAGAAATAATAAAATCTAATAATTATTTTAAATATTTTTATAATTTTAAATTTAAATAAAGAAAAATATATTATTATTATTATTATTATTATATTTAAATTAAAATATTAATTAATAATATTTTATTATTTTATTAATTTGGATATCTAAATTAATATAATTTAGTAAAATAAATATATTAAATAAAATTAAAAATCTATATTAAAAAAAAGTATATTTTTAATATCTATATTAGGGATTTATATTTTTATTTATAAAAATTATTAATTTATTATAAAAATAATAAATATATTAAAAAATAAAAAAATATATATTTATTAATTTATTTTAATTATTTTAGATTTTTTTTATATAAATATAATTTTGAATTTTCTATAATTAAAAACAATAAATTCTAAGATTAATTAATAATTAATAAAATTTTGTTTTTAATTTAATTTAAAATTTATTAAAATTATTTTAATACAAAAAGTTTATTAAAAAATAAATAAAGGGATATAAATTCTAATTTTATAATTAAACTAAATATTTAATTTTAAAAAAATATAAATAGAGTATAAAATCTTTATCCTGGGGTTTTTAACATTTTAAATAAATATAAAAATTTAAAACAAATTTTTTTAAAAAAAAAAAGTGGATTATTATTTAATTATTATTTAATAAAATATTAAATTGAATTAAAATTAAATATTATTTTTTTATAAAATTTAATATATATTTTTTTAGAAAAAAAATTATTAGTTTTAAAAAAATATTTAAAAAAATATTAATTAAAAAAATAAATTTATTGTTTAATAAATTATATTAAAATCTTAATTATATTTATTTTAAAAAAAAATAAAGATTATTAACTATATATTAATTATAAAAAATTAAATTGAATAATTAAAAAGAATTAAATACTTTTATTTTTAATTAATAAATCTTTTAATTAATTATAAAAAAATATTATTTTTATTAAATTAAATTTAAAAAATATATATTATCAAATTCGAATTTGGATAGAAAATAAATAAAAAATAATATTTTATATTTATTATAAACAATTTAAATATTTAATTATATTATTTAATTTTACAAATATTTTTATCACCTTTTAAACTTATATTAATCAAATTTTTACAAAATTAATAAATATTATATATATAATATATCTCAACAATATATTGATTTATTTAATAAATGTTTAACAATATATTAATAATATTCGTTAAATATTTAAAAAATTAATTATTTATAAATTTTATATAAAATTTAAAAAATATATATTTAATAATAAAAAAATTGAGTTTTTAAAATTTATAATATTAAATAATAATATTATTATAAAACTTAACAAAATTAAAACTATTATTAAATAATCTATCCCTAATATTTAAAAAAGATTTAAATTTTTTTAGATTTTACAAATTTTTATCAATAATTTATTAAAAAATATTTAAAAATAATTAATAAAATAATAATATTATTTAAAAAAATTGAAAAAAAAAAAGATTATAAATATTTTTATATAAAATATAAAAATATAAATATTTTTTGAAATATTAAAAATAATATTTATTATTATATTAATATTATAATATTTTTAGTTAGATTTTAAAATAATAATTAAAACAAATATATCAAAATTTATTTTAAAATATATACTTTCCCAATTATTCAAAAGAAAATTTAATTTAAAAAAACTACTACAATAATATCTTATAGTATTTTATTTCAAAAAACTAAATTTTGTAAAGTAATATTATATAATTTATAATTAAAAACTATTAATAATATATATTATGTTTTATAAATAATAATATTATGTTATAAATAATTATTATATTATTGTTATAAAAATAGATTATAATAATCTTTAATATTTTATAATTAAAAAAAAATTAAATAATAAATAAATTAAATAAATCAAAATATTTATTATATATAATTTTAAAATTAAATATAAAATTAAAAAATTAAATTTAATAAATAAATTATTAAAATAATTAAATTATTTTAATAATTTAAAGGGTAATAATGAAATATTTTTAATATTAAAAAATAAATTAAGAAATATAATAATTTTAATTAAAATATATTATTATTTAAATATAAAACAATTATTTTTGTAAAACGTTATAAGTCTTTTTCAAAAAAAAAAATTATTTATTTTTTTTGTAATTCAAAAGGATTGTTAATAAAAATTAATTATAAATAATTAATGTTTTATTGAATAATTAATATTATAATCAAAACAAAATAATATTGGATATTATATTAAAATCTATAAAAAATATTTTATTATAATTATAAAAATATAATAAATTTATAAAAAATAAAAAATATATTAAATAAAAATAAAAATTTATTAAAAATATTTTATTATAATAAATAAATATTAAAAAAATAATTATTTATAATAAAATTATTTTCGTATTATCAAACTTTGTTATAAGAATAAAAATCTTAAAGGTTTATTATAATAATTTAATAAAAAAATATTGGGGTATAAAAAAAATATTAAAAATATTAAAAAAAAAATATTTTTAATAAAATATAAAAAAAAATATTAAAAAATATATTAAGATTTATATAATATATTAATATTTAATAATAAAATATTATTAATTATATAGTAAATTAAAAATACTTTTTTTTTTTATAAAGTTTTAAAAAAAAAATAATTATAAATTTTATTATAAATTTATTTTCTTTAAAAATTGAAAAATATATTTATAATATAATTTTTATAATAATTAATAAATTTATAAAGTTAATAAAATATATATTTATTATCAAAATTATTAATTTATTTAAATTAATAAAAATATTATTTATATATATATTTAAAAATTTCGATATATCAAAAAATATTATTTTAAATAAAGGGTTATAATTTGTAAATTACTTTTAGGGAAGTCTAATATTTTATTTTTATATTTATTGAAAATTATTAATAATATTTTATTTTTAGATGGATAGATAAATTAAATAATAAAATTAAAATCTTATATATTATATTATATATTATTTAAATTAAAAATAAAATAATTAGGTATTATTATTATTTTTAACAAAATTTATATATAATATTAATTAATATAGTATAATAGAAGAGATTTTATTTAAGATAATATATAATTTTTAATTTATATTTAATTATATTAGTAAAAATATTAATATAAAAAGAAAGACGTTAATAATCTATAAAAAAATCGAAATCTTAATAAAAAAACAAAAAAAGCTTAAAGAATTTTAATAAAAAATAATTATAAAAAAAACCTAAAAAAATATTTTAATGAAATATTAATAATTTAATATTAATAACTTAATAATATTTAATATAAAAAATATTAAATAATTAAAATCTAAAAAAAAATTCTTAAAACGATTTATAGGATTATTTATAATTACCAATATTATTTTAAATAAACAATTATATAAATTAAAATTATTTTTTACCTACAAAATATATAATATATTTTATATTTCTTTATTAAAATCATAATATAAAAAAAAAAGCATTATTGATTTATTATTATCTAAAAAAATAAAAAAAAAACTAAAATACAAAATAAAGAAAATTTTAATATATCAAAAAAAAGAAAAAGGAATATAATATTTAATTTAATGAAAAAATTATATTTTATTAGAAAATATATAGAAATTAAAGAAAAATCTTTAAAATTTAGATATAATTTTAAATAATTATTTTAATAAAAAAGTATTATTAATATAATATTAACAAAAATAAATAAAATATTATAAATAAAAATAATCTTAAATAATTTATATATTATTATAAAAATATTATAAATAAAAATAATTTTAAATAATTTATATATTATTATAAAAATATTATAAATAAAAATAATTTTAAATAATTTATATATTATTATAAAAATATTATAAATTAAAATAATTATAAAAATTTATATATTATTATAAAGTTTAATAATTAAAAATTAAAGATTGTTAATTAATTAATAACAAAATTATATTTATAAAAAAAAAAATATAAAAAAAAAAATTTATTTATTTTTATTATTAAATTATTAAAAGATTTTATATTTTTTTTATTATTATTTAATAATTTTGAATAAAAAAAGATTATTTTTGTTAATAATATTCGAATTATTATTAAAAAAGAATTTTAAAAATTAACAAAATAAATTATATATATATTAATTTTTTTTAATAATATATTATTAAAATTTATAAAAGATATAAAATTTAAATAAAGAATTATTATTAATTGATAATAAAAAATAAATATTCGATAATAAATTTTTGTTAAAAAACAAAATAAAACTAAAAAATTAAAATTTTAAAAAAAAAATAATTAATTTTTAATATATATTAAAAATTAATTATTTATTAAATAATAATATTTTTATTTATATTTATATTTATATTATTAAAAAAATTAAAATTGGAAAATAAAGGAGGATTAGAAATAATATTTTAAAAAAATTTATAAATTCTATATTTTGAAAAAAAAGGAATATATATTAATTGTTTAATATTCAAAAAACCATAAAAAGTTAAAACAAAATAAATAATTTAAAAATTAAAAAACTTTAAAAATAATTAAAAAAATTTAAAAAACTTGATTTTTAAAAATTTCGATTTAAAAAAATTATTCTTTTATCGATTTTTATTGAAAAACAATTTGAAATTTAATTTTTTAAAAATCTAAACTTTTTTTAAAAAATAAAAAAAAATATTTTAAATAAAAATATTATTTTTTGAAATAATCTTTTTTTTATCTTTTGTAATAATCTTTTTCTTTTTTTTTTTTACAAAAACAAAAAAAATAAAAAAAATAATTAAAATAAAAATTTTTATTTTTTTTTTTAATAAATTTTTATTATTCAAATTAAAATTTAATATATTTTTAATATTTATATTCTTAACTTTTTTAATTAAAAACAAAAAATATATTTATATATATTAATTAACAATTAATAAATAAATAAAAAATAATTTATAAAATATTAATAAATATTTAATAAATTTATTAAAATTATATTTATATTAAAAAAAATAAATATTATAATTATAATAACTTTTTTAATATTACAAAATTTATATATTAAACCAATATATTTTATTTTACAAATTGTAATAAAAATAATTAAAATATATTTTTTTTAATAAAAAACAAAATAATTTTATATTTCCTATTTTTCAATAAAATCCGATTTTATATTATTATATTTTTATTAATAATAAAATAATTAATTAATATTAAAATAAAATTATTTGAATAATAAATTGCAAAACTTTTTTTTATAAATATATTTATTATATAATAATAAAAAATTATTAAAAAATAAATATTTTTAATTTATAATATTATTTTTTTTTTAATACTTTTTTAATTTTATAAAAACTAATTAATTTTATATAATAGAAACAAATAAATTTAATAAAAACTATAAAAATACTTACAAAACGTTAAATAATTATTATAAAAAAAATAAGAAAAATTATAATATTAATAAAAAAATTAATTAAAAAAA
>JANPYM010000010.1:468056-490662 GCA_025890175.1 Ciborinia camelliae
TTTATTTATATTTATATTTATATTATTAAAAAAATTAAAATTGGAAAATAAAGGAGGATTAGAAATAATATTTTAAAAAAATTTATAAATTCTATATTTTGAAAAAAAAGGAATATATATTAATTGTTTAATATTCAAAAAACCATAAAAAGTTAAAACAAAATAAATAATTTAAAAATTAAAAAACTTTAAAAATAATTAAAAAAATTTAAAAAACTTGATTTTTAAAAATTTCGATTTAAAAAAATTATTCTTTTATCGATTTTTATTGAAAAACAATTTGAAATTTAATTTTTTAAAAATCTAAACTTTTTTTAAAAAATAAAAAAAAATATTTTAAATAAAAATATTATTTTTTGAAATAATCTTTTTTTTATCTTTTGTAATAATCTTTTTCTTTTTTTTTTTTACAAAAACAAAAAAAATAAAAAAAATAATTAAAATAAAAATTTTTATTTTTTTTTTTAATAAATTTTTATTATTCAAATTAAAATTTAATATATTTTTAATATTTATATTCTTAACTTTTTTAATTAAAAACAAAAAATATATTTATATATATTAATTAACAATTAATAAATAAATAAAAAATAATTTATAAAATATTAATAAATATTTAATAAATTTATTAAAATTATATTTATATTAAAAAAAATAAATATTATAATTATAATAACTTTTTTAATATTACAAAATTTATATATTAAACCAATATATTTTATTTTACAAATTGTAATAAAAATAATTAAAATATATTTTTTTTAATAAAAAACAAAATAATTTTATATTTCCTATTTTTCAATAAAATCCGATTTTATATTATTATATTTTTATTAATAATAAAATAATTAATTAATATTAAAATAAAATTATTTGAATAATAAATTGCAAAACTTTTTTTTATAAATATATTTATTATATAATAATAAAAAATTATTAAAAAATAAATATTTTTAATTTATAATATTATTTTTTTTTAATACTTTTTTAATTTTATAAAAACTAATTAATTTTATATAATAGAAACAAATAAATTTAATAAAAACTATAAAAATACTTACAAAACGTTAAATAATTATTATAAAAAAAATAAGAAAAATTATAATATTAATAAAAAAATTAATTAAAAAAAAAATATAAAAAAATATAAAAAATAATATTAATAAAAATTAAAAATTTAAATTCTAAATTATAAAAACAAAAAAAATATAAATATCTTTAATAACAAAAAATATAAAATCTAATTACCCAATAAAGAAATTAATAAAATCTTTGTTTTTTTATATTAAAAAAAAAATTTTAAATATAAAAACTTTAAAAATAAAATTATTAAAATAATTTTTAATATTTAATTAGCATTTATTAAATAATTATAAAATTTTTAATAAATTAAGAAAAATAGAATAATACAAATATATAATATCAAAAATGTATTTTATCTAAAATTAATATTTTATTAATAATATAAGCCCTAAATTAATAAAAATAAATTATTATTTAAAAATTATTATCTATATAAAAAAATAATTATAAAAATATAAATCAAAAAAATGTTTTAATATATATAAATAATAAGTTTTAATAAATAAGATTTTTTAAGCAAAATGCTTTAAAAAAAAAAAAACTTTATTATAAATTTAAAAATAATAAAAATAAAAGAAATATTTGAAATATAAAATTTAGGTTTGGAGTTAATATATTGGTGATTATTAATATTTGATATTAATTAATAACAAATTTTTAATATAATATTTAATTTATAAAATATTAATATATATAAAATAGATTTATATAATTAAACAAAAAAGATTTTAAAAGTTTATAAAACTCTATATTAAACGGGGTATTATTATTTAAATAATAATTAATAATATATTATTGATTATTTAAAAAATAATAAGAATTTTATTTAAAAAACAATAAAAAGTCTTAAAGCTATTATTGATCTAGTTGATTCCTTACATTTTCTATTTTAACACAAATCAATTTTTTTTTAAAATATATATAATTATTTGATTTTTATAAATATAAAAAAAATATTAATTTTTTAAAATAATGAATATTAGCTTTTATATTTAATTTCAAAATTTAAGCTTATTTTTTAAAAAGCTAATAATTTATTTAATTTTTATTATTTCTATTTAAAATTTATATTATTTGAATTTTAAAAATATATTATAATTTTAAAGATTTTAATACCCCCCCCTAATTATAATAATTTGAATTATAATCTAATTAATAAAATTTATATAAAAATTATTAAAAAACTCCCGATAAATACTAAAAACTATAATAAAAACTATAATTTAAAATAACTTTTGCAAATCTTAACTTAAGATTTTAAAAATAGTATTATTCGAAAGCTTTTTAAGATATCTATAAAATAACATATTTTAATTTTATTTAATTTATTTTATTAATAATTGGTATTAAATCTAAATGTTTAAATCGAATTAATAATAAATAAACATTAGATAAGGTTAGACGGTAAATAATGACAAAATGGAAAATAGGTTTATTAAATATGCAACAAAAGAAAATAAGGTTTTACTTATAGGCACATATGCTTATATAAGTACGTATGCTTATATAATCTATATAATCATTTTAATCTAGTACAGAATCGGAATACTAACTTCAATTATAATATAAATTATACCAATCGAAAGCTTTTGAAAAGCTTTATCGATTAATCTAAAATTTATATATTAAATATGTTTTAATATAAAGCTATATTAGGCTAAATATAAGGTATAGAATTAGATATAATACAAAGGTATTTTCAATTAGCATTTTGACCCTAAAGAAAATGTTTCAAACGTAATTCGGAAGACTCTAATTAGGGTCGATTCGGGTGCGAGATGGGTGTTCCTGATTTATATTTTGAGTTTCGAGTTTTGAGTTTGATATTTTAGGTTTAAGGTTTTCGACATTAAGTTTGGGATTTAAGGCAAGCTTAAGATCTGCGGAGGGTCAGGAAAATCATAATTATAATCATAATTATACGTTCCGGTAATTATATATCATTATATCATAAGTAGCATAGCATATTATAGGTACCTACGTCAGTCAGTACGTCAGGACCCAGAACTTAGTATGTATGTATGTATCACATATATTACGGTAGGTAATTAATGAATGATATCATAGATTGATATTGTTGGATAAATCACGTGCCTACGGCACGCTTGCGCATGCGCCGCGCTAGCGGGCATATATAGTTGATCTGTAGCAATAGTTTTTAGAGCTTCGAGCCAAATACACTGAATACTATAGTACATTTGTTTCTCCATCGCCCATGGTGATTCCAACAGATATATTTAGATATATTTAGCTATAGCCTGCGTGTAATTGGATCGAGAAAAGCTTGGAGGGTGGAGAGGAAAGGGGGGATAGGAGACGAGAATCTAGAATCTAGAATCTAGAATCTGTCTTGAAGGAAGGAGAAGGAAAAGGAGGGGCAATTACATACAAACTTGTTATAAGCAAGCACATGGTACGATTTCTCAGGCCATGTTGTGTCATGTCCGGTCATGGTATGTTCTGGTATGGAATATTAATATGAATCTTTCGTTCGTTAGTTCCTTCGCGATGAGATGAGATGGATGGTTGGGAAATCCTCCGGATCCATATCATCATACCTACTAGGTAGGTATGATGATATGGATTGCATACTAGCTAGGTATGAATCACATTGATGGAACACGATACAAACAAAGATGAAGCTTTTCTTTCTTTCCTCTCTGTTTTCTGGGATGGGGGGGATGGAATTGCATATCCACTCGTAGGTAGGTAAATTGGTAATAGACTAGACTAGACTAGACCAGACCAGACCACGGTCTATATGGCGGGTATGCTAGGTCGGTTCGTAATACTGTACCTAAGTACTGTGCAGTACGGAGTACGAAGTATAGAACAATAGTTCTTCTAGTAAGGTAGGTATGGTTCGATGGTATCATTTTGTATGTATATACTCCGTACGCACTACGGAGTACATACTTAGTTAGTATTTACTAGGTAATCTTACCTACCGCTACCTACTTAGATATCTAACCTTCGGAGATGTTTCGTTGGATCAAATACTTAGGTAGGTGATGGTATGTTGTAAGGGTGATGGTGACAGTGACAGGGTCCTCGTATATTACTATTACAACGGTTATAGACCTATATATATACTTACTAGGTACCTACCCTATCTACATACCTAAGCACCTACTTTAGGTAAGCATTCATCCCAAACCAAAGTTCCATTCCACAAGCGGAACGAAAAAATACTCTTTACCACTGTAAGTAAGTAAGTAAGTAAGTCTATAACTAAATAGGTAGATAGTAGCACCAACCACCTAAATTTCCAAATGCCATAATCTTAACCCATACATAAAAGCGAGGTTCGAAATTCTTTCGTCACGGTCTGGTCTCGTCTCGTCTCACCTCATCTCATCTCGTTTGGTCTCTACTCCATCGTACCTAAGCACGAAGCGAATATTGAACCAAACTTTGGGGATTGGATGACATGATACGACATGGATGGAATGGATGGGCTTGGGGCTTTGGGTTTTGGGCGTTGGTTATTCGCGTACCGTACCGGGGTCTTGGGTCCTGGCCCCTGGAGTGGTAACTTGATATTTTTATAGATATCTAGATAGATACTTCGTATATAGAAATAAACAAAATAAAAGCCTTGGATCTTTAAATCTATATAGATAGTCTTGGGGAAAATAATAAATAATAAATAATAGATGAATTAGTACTCAGATAGTACTAAGTACTAACCTTACTATACGATATAATATCTAGATAACAATTATATTTTAAAACACTCTTAAACTGCAGTGGATCGTGCACGATGTTGGAACACTATTCTGAAATATCACGTGTAGCTCTTTGAAAATCCTTTGAAATTGATACACTTCTTTCAACAATTGATAAAATGAAATTAAAATATAGAATATTGATCGCGATCTTCGAATCTATCCAATAGTCCAATTAGATTAATTATAGGATATGTGGTTCAAAAACTATAAGTGATTTTACGATTTACGAACCTACGAACCTACGAATTCTACGAATTCTACGAATTCTACGAACCTACGAACGCTACGAACCCTACAAATAAAATAAATAAAATAAATAAAATAAATAAAATAAATAAAATAAATAAAATAAATAAAATAAATAAAATAAATAAAATAAATAAAATAAATAAAATAAATAAAATAAATAAAATAAATAAAATAAATAAAATAAATAAAATAAATAAAATAAATAAAATAAATAAAATAAATAAAATAAATAAAATAAATAAAATAAATAAAATAAATAAAATAAATAAATAAAATAAAATAAATAAAATAAATAAAATAAATAAAATAAATAAAATAAATAAAATAAATAAAATAAATAAAATAAATAAAATAAATAAAATAAATAAAATAAATAAAATAAATAAAATAAATAAAATAAATAAAATAAATAAAATAAATAAAATAAATAAAATAAATAAAATAAATAAAATAAATAAAATAAATAAAATAAATAAAATAAATAAAATAAATAAAATAAATAAAATAAATAAAATAAATAAAATAAATAAAATAAATAAAATAAATAAAAGAATTAAAAGAATTAAAAGAATTAAAAGGATTAAAAGTGTCGAATCACCTCGGTGGTATCAAAATATGTATAGTAGAAAGTAGTATATTATAAAAGCATGCAGATCGATCGTAGATCGATCTGCGAACTTATATACCCGCGGGTGCGGGCATATCGGCCGCACGCGGCCGCACGCTCCGGTGAATCTGCCCTGCAGATTCACTGGTATCGCAACAAAAAGAATTAAAAGAATTAAAAGAATTAAAAGAATTAAAAGAATTAAAAGAATTAAAAGAATTAAAAGAATTATAAAAATTGAAAAAGATATAAAAAGAAATATAAAAGAAATTATAAAATAAAATTAAAAAGAATAATTAAAAAATAGAATAAATTAAAAGAAAGAATAAATTAAAAATGAAATATGTTTATATAAAAGAAAAGTTATAGAAATTTTAAAAATAGTAATTGATAAAAGAATAATAATAAATAGTAAATAAATAATAGATTTTATTAAAAATTAAAATAAAAGAATTAATAAAAATATTAATAAAAAGAATAAAAAAAACAAATTAATAAAAACAATTAATAAACAAAATAAAAAGAAAGAATAAAAATAAAAATAAAAAAATAAAAAATAAAGTTAAAAGATAATTAAATGAATTAATAAAAAAATTAAAAAGAAATATAAATGTATAAATTTTAAAAATATTAATTAAAGAAAATTAAAAAAAAAAGATTTATAAAAAATTAAAAGAATTAAAAAAATTAAAAGAATTAAAAAAAAGAAAAAGTAAAAATAAAAAGATTAAAAAAAAAGAAAATATAAATTATATAATTTTTATAAATAATAAATAAAAAAATAAAAAGAATTAAAAGAAAATTTAAACGATTACAAAAATATAAAAAAAATATAAAAAGAAATTTTAAAAAAAATAAAAAAGAATTAAAAAAAATAATAAAAATAATAAAAGAAAGAATTAAAAAAATAAAAAATAAAAAATAAAAAAAATAAAAAATGAAAATAAAAAGTAAAAATATAAAAGAATATTATTTATATAAAATTTAGAAATAATAATTAATAATAAAAAGATTAAAAAAATGAAAAAAGATTAAAAGAAATTAAAATAGAAAAAGAAATAGAAAAGTAAAATCAAAAATAAAAAAGAATTAGAAAAATAAAAAGAAATAAATAAATTATATATATAATAAAAAAGATTAAAAATTAATTTCTTTTTTAAAAATAATAATTAATAATAAAAAATAATAATAATTAATAATAAAAATAAAATATTAACAAAAAAAATAAATAAAAAACATAAATAAAAAGAATTAATAAAAAAAATTAATAAAAAGAATTAGTAAAAGAAATTAGTAAAAAAGATTAATAAAAGATTTAATAAAAAGATTAATAAAAATAATAATAAATAAATTTATAAAAAAATTAATAAAAAGATTAATAAAATAAATTAAAAAAAATAAAATAAAATATAAAATATAAAATAAAAATAAAAAAATAAAAAAAGAATTAAAAGAAATAAAAAAAGATTTAAAAAATAATTAAATAAATTAATAAAAAAAAGTTAAAATAAATATAAATATATAAATATTGAAAATATTGAAAATATTAATTAATAATTATTACGTTAAGATTAGTTGTATAGATATAATTAGTATATAGTTATTTTAGATAGTATAATAAAAACTTTGTTTTTTTTTATATATTTTTATTATATCAATAATTAAAAAAATTTAAAAAAATTAAAAAATTCAAAAAATTAAAACAAATTAAATAATTAAAAAAGAATTAAAAAAATTAAAGAAAATAGATAAAATATATAAATTTTAGAAATAATAATTAATAATTAATCAAATTTTAAAAAAGAATTAAGAAATTTAATATTTTAAATATAATAAAATTAAATATTATATAATATTTTTAAAAAATTTAATTATTTTTATAATTTTTATAAATAAAAAGAAATTTATTATTAATAATTATTTTATTAATTATTTTATTTTAAAAAAAAAGGAATTTTGCGAATAGCTTCAATATTACGAGATTAGGTATCTGATAGCCTCCGGCAGACGAGCTGCGCAGTAGGTCCTAAGGTGCCCTGAAAAATGATTCGACGAGCGCAGCGAGGCGAATCGTTTTTCCCGGCACCGAGGGGCCGGAGGCAAAGCTCGTAACAATTATAAGATGAGACGAGACTCTTCGATAAATCTAAAATTAAAATCTACACTCTAGCCTCCAGTCTCTAATCTCTATTTCCGAATCTAGATTTTCAATTTGAATCATATTATATCATAGGTATCATCTCATCTCAAATCATACCATACATCAAACATACATGATCAACAAAATCAAAAAAATGGAGATATAAAATATAATTTCCATATCCCCTAATCCCCCCAACGAGTCTCTGAGACGATGATGTATGTATGCACATATTGGTATCCTCATTGACATCATCGTCATCATCATCGTCATCATTGTTCAACCCATAATGGATCCATCCATCATACATTAGATCAAATCCATCTTCTAATTATGGTAATCATGGCTAATCCTCGCATCAATTCCCTAGGTATTTAAAGATTGAAGATTAAAGATGGAGATGCAAGTCTAATGGATCTACTTACTAGGTAGGACCTAGTAGGTAGAGAACGGCGGACTGGCTGGGCTTGGCGTGATTGGGATTGGATTGGATTGGCTATTGATGGTTAGAACTTAGGTAGGTTGAGATAGTGGTTGAGGTGATAAACATTGATTCATGCTGTTGATTTTATTAAACTGAAGGTGTAATCATCGTAGCATTATTGTGACTGAGGAGCCAAGTTCCATGGAATCCAGAGATTCTAGGTATGCAGGGAACGGTGATGTCTAATCACTGCTAGCTAACCTAACCTGTGGATAGGTATATAGTATTTATAACAACAGATTTCAATCATTAGCTTGGATTTGGAGTTGATGATGGATTCCTAATTCATTCTCCCATTTTTCCGCTACAATACCCCTTGTAAGTTGACTTGTAGACCTACCTAGGATTCTGGGAGGGGGGTAGCTGGAGGTACTAGGAACTAGGTAGATATGTTATTACATTTTTCGTTTAAGAAAGCTTGAATCTTGATGTATATACGTATTACTAGATAGGTATTCTAGAATTGATACTTATGTAGGTAGACTCTAGATTCTAGAATAAAACCTACCTAATAGGTAATCATCAATGAAATATTATTGGAATGGGTGGGTGGAGAATACTTGGTATATGAGAGTCTAGATTTCATTTGGGAAAGAGAAAAGAGTGTTGAGGAGAAAGTTAATTCCACCCTACAATAGGAATAATAAGGGTCAAAGTCTAGAATGTCCGAAAATAGTATCTCTAAACCCATCAATCCCTATCTTACCTACCAGACTTTATTATCTATCTCAAAGAAATGTTTCATCAATAACCTGGAATCATCCCAGCCCACGGGTACCGAAGAAGTATTAAGTAGTGACCACCTTAGTTCCCTGACAAAGCCATTATAAAGTCATGACAAAGCCATAAAGTTGCGAAGAATCATCAAAATCCCGTATAAAGAAAGATTTAAGCTTAAGACACCCTGACTGGGTAGATACCGTATAAGTCTCAAGCTATCTATGACGTTGATGATGAAACTTAATGAAACTCAAGAAAAACCTTAATGATGAAAATTTGGGGGCGAGAATGCGGTTGGTGAAGGCATTGAAGGGGTGAAGACAAGATGATGAGATGATGAGCGAAGAAAGATCTTGGCGTCATACGATGTATCATATGTGTGACCCGTCAACGTGGGCCGTGTGAGACGTCAACTAACTTTGAAGGGTCGGTCAGATGTTTATTGAGTGGAGTGGAGTGGAGTGGAATGGGGTGGAGTGGAGTGGAGTTTACCTAGAGGCTAGAGGCTAGAGGCTAGAGGAGATGGATACTGGGTACTGAATTGAAGCCTTGAAGGAACATTGAAGGATTGGGTTGGGTTGACAGCTTGGCAACTTGGCAACTAGGTTGGAATAAGATAGATGGAATCATGGATGCGATCATGGATGCGATCATTGGGATTTCCAATTCCAAGGGATGGGGTTTGTGTAACCATTGATGGGATGGGATGGGATTATGGATACCTACCTCCTACCTACCTACCTACTTAGGAAGAGAACGAGCATCCATAGTCCCGGGCCATGGATAATGAATGACAATTACTCGAGTATGACCTATAAAGAAATAACGGGAAATCGGAATGGGGGATTGAGTTGAGCTGATTTGTTTTGAATATTGATCTGATCTAATCTCAAAACATGGGTGAAGAAGATTCAAGAAGGAATATATCAATGGACCTCGGGATGTATCAATTGGATGAATGGGGATAGTTCGGACGAATTAGCGATAGGTACCTTAGCGGAGGTACCAGGTGTTGATAAACCGTTAATATACTATACTTATTATCAAAAGCTATATTTGAAAATTATAAATTATGATTTCGAAAATAAATAATATATATAAAAATAAATAATTTATAAATATATTATAATATTTTTTTAAATATTATATTTAATAAAAAATGATATTTTAATAAAAAAGCTGTATTTAAGCCGAAACATTGTTTTTGAATCAAAACATCGTTTTTGAATCAAAACACCGTTTTTGAAAATAAATTGTTTTTGAAAATATTTTAATTATATAATTTTATTTATTTTCAATTTAATCAAAACAAAACATAATATCTTTTATAATGTAATAGTTAATATATTTGATTTAAATTTCAAAGTTGAAAAAAAAAATTAATTAAAACTTTAAATTGAAACTTGAAATTTGAAATATAAAATATCTTAATTGATATTTTTTTTTATTTTTTTTAAAAAATATTTAATGTCATACGCGTTATATAGGATCATAAAGGTGAAATCGTAGATATACAATCTGATAAAAGAACTATACTAAAAAGGAAAGAATTCTCTTGGAAAGAACACTATCTAATATAGACGTTGATCATGTGACCATGGTGGTCACATGATCAATCACGTGACTGTCATACTAGGCAGGGGCCTTGGCGTGACATTTAAAAACAATTTATATTTTTAAAAACACTTTATATCTTCAAAAACGTTTTATTTTCAAAAACGTTTTATTTTCAAAAACACTTTATTTTCAAAAACGCTTTATTTTTAAATATAATACAAATACCCCATCAACTGAGATATGATTTCTAAACCTAATCATAATGAAATCATTGTTTCTAAACCCCTAGTACCTCCGCTAAGGTATTTAGGTACCTAGTTAGGTACAGGTAGCTCTACACCGTACCTAGGTCCCGGTCCTTAATAAATCATGATTGATAGATACCTATGATTTTCAGCTTGAAGAATTGAGGCCATTTAACGATGTACCTAGGTAACAGAATGGAATGAATACTAAATACTTAGGTGGGTAACAGAATATTGATAGGTACCTAGGTAGGTATGCCCAGGTGGTAGGAAGAAAAAAGGGGTGCGATGGAATGGGATGGGGGGTATTAAAAATCATCACTACCTAGGTACCTAGATAGGTACCTATAATCACTATAGACATTGTAACCTCGAGTATATTTTCATTTTCTCATTTCCATTCTCTTATTTTCCATAACCTAATACAGTAATAAGCATAAACAAACCATCCATCCATCCATCCATCCAAAAAGAAAATGATTCATCAACCGCCCCCAAACCCTAACCCGAGCCCCCAATCCTTCCCGAAACACCACCCCTCCAACTTTGGAACCCGAATCACATCACGAATCGTCACGGCCCGACTCATCCACGTATCTCGGGCCGTTCATTCTCCTTCTCGTAGCTGAAACATCTCTTCTTACATACACGGATGTTCTTACATATTCTTACATACGTAGTTACCTTATTCATCGGCTTTTCTTCCCGCCGCGTCACCACGCCACGCTACGCTAGGCTTCCTCTTTCGGTGTCTACCATGGGTTAGGTTAGGTTACGTTAGGTTACCTAGGTTCGGCTTGCTCAGCTCAGCTCAGCTCTTCTCTGCTCTGCTCGGCTCGGCTCGGCTCTTGCTTAAGGCGTATGGATGTGTGCATAGGTAAGGTCGGGTTATTATGTTATATTATTGAAATACGGTTTTATAAGATTCCGTGGTTGTGAGTGTACTACACGGCTAGCTATGCGGTAGGTAGATAGGTTGGTATACGGATGGATATCTATCATATCTATCATATCTTTCATATCATATCATACGGGTTGGTTTAATATCCGAAAAAGAGAGAGAGGAGGGGATTTTATTTTAATTATAGGGTTCCGATGGCGTACAGTGTAGTATGTATACAACCTATGCTGCCCGCCTATGCTATGCTATGCTATGCTGCAAACCCCTTTTGTAAAAAAAGAAAGTAAAAGGAATTTTATATTTGAATTGAATACAACAAAACAGAATCAACGATCAACGACCAATCGACATACAGTAGCTAAGGTAAAGTATCTCATGCGTAAATAATCTGCACCTCACCTCACCTTTAAAGTCAATGTGTTCCCGTTCCCCGTTCCCGCTTCGCATTGCATTGATGGGAAATTGGATGGGATGGAGATGGGATGGGGGATCTCGTGTCGTACAAATTTTTTCGTTTGTTGGTTTGTTGGTTGGTTGGTATTTCGGCCGGGGCGGGCGGGCAGGGCTTACTAGGTAGATAGGAGGTACCTACATACATGCTAGGCCCGGGGCCTGTATCGTTTATTTTTACTCCCGTCTATCTACCTGATAATTATATCCTTAATCTCTTCCGCTTGCTCGTCTATAAGTGCTTACTATCTAGGATATATATCCGTATTTATACTATACTTTGTTTCTATAGATATAGAGATATATATATTGTATATAGCATACAGTAGGTTACTATGTAAGTAAAGTATCTAGTATCATGAAATCAGAACTAGGAAGAAATAGCTCAACCAAATAATAATAATAATAATAATGAATTTCTCGAAAAAATAATAGGTAAGTAGATAGGTAAGTTAGATTATTAACTTATATCTACCTAGCATATATATAATGATGGGGGATCGCCCTCGCTAATTCGAATCAAGAAGTTAAGAGTGGGATTTAGAGGGAGGGGGTACGTATCGATCAAGGAATTTCTTTTGGAATAGGGCAATTTTGTTAGGTATTCATTATATTGTGTACAATGTGAGTGTGTAGTACTTAAAGTTAGTTAATAGGTAGTGGATGAATGTATATATCGGATGTATTGGAAAATATCATTGTTATATTGATATATATCTTAGCGGAGGTACCAGGTGTTAAGAAACTGTTAATATATTATATCTATTATAAAAAGCTATATTTGAAAATTATAAATCGTAATTTTGAAAATAAATAATATATATAAAGATAAATAATTTATAAATATAAATATTATATTTAATAAAAAATTATATTTAGTAAAAGATTATATTTTAACAAAAAAGTTGTATTTAAATCGAAACATCGTTTTTAAATCAAAACAATATTTTTAAATCAAAATATTGTTTTTAAAAATAAATCGTTTTTAAAACTATTTTTATTAATCGTATATCCTGGGATGACCAGTAATACGGTAGGAAGGAAATATTAGAGTAGAATATAGTAGATTGATTTAATTAAGGAATATCGCAACTTTTTTTTCAATTACCTCTATCACCCTGATCATCCAGGTCTTATTTATCTTGAAAATCTTAAATCAAATATCTAATTACCCCAATCTATTATATCAAATATTTTATTTAAATTATTATTATATTATTTATATTTACCCATTATATGTTAAGATAAAAAATACAAGAAATCAATTAGATCAATATTAGCCCAAAAACTTTTCATTATTTTTTAAATAAAATTTTTACTATTTTTTAAATAACTAACAATATATTATTAATCACCATCTTAACAACAATACCCTATTTAATATAAAATTTTATATATTTTTAAAACCTTTTTCGTTTAATTACAAAAATCCATTTCTATATATATCAAATAATTTAAGAATTAAACATTGCACTAAAAATTCGTTATCAATCAATATCGAACGCTAGTAATCGCCAATACATTGGCTTCAAACCTGAATTCTATATTTAAATATCTTTTTTGTTTTTATTATCTTTGGATTTATAATATTATACCCCTAATATTATTTATTATATTTATATAATTTTTCTTATCCCTATTATTCAAATTGTTTATATTATTTAAAATATTTAAAATATTTAAAATATTCAAAATATTCAAAATAAATTTAATCGCTATTATTATTTATATTAATATTACGGGGTATATTATTATAATCTTAAATATTTTTATTTTTATTTATATAAATTTTATATAAAAAATATTATTTTTATTTTATTTACAAATTTAATATTATTTAATAAAATAATTTATATTATTTTAAATATATATATTAAATAAATATTTATATTATTATTAATTGTGTATATATTATTATTATTATTTATTAAAAGAATTTATTTTTATTAATAATTATATTAATTATAATTAATTTATTAATATATATTTTATTATTATTTATATATATATTTTATTTTAATTATATTTAAAATTATTTATATCTTTTTATTATTATTAATATAGCTATTTTAATTTTTAATAATAATTATCTTTATAAATATATTGTCTTTTAATTTTTTTTAATTATTTTTTATCTAAACCTATAGTTTATTTATAAATCAATATTAAATCTTATTTACATTATTATCTATAAATACCATAGATTATATTATTATAACCTCAATCTTATATTTACAAATTTTTTTTATTATTATTTAATATAAAATATTATTTTACCTTTTATTTGTTTTATTTAAATATATTAAATTTGGGTTATTATAAATATATATAAATTATTTAATATATTAAAAATATAAATTAACCATTTTATTAGATTTTTCTATAAATCATTATATAATTCAATTAAAATAATTTAATTTAATTTTAATATTATACTTTTTTAATATTTAAAGAAATTTTATAAAAAGATTTTTTTATTTATTATTATATAAAATTTAATTATTTTTATTAATTTTTTATAATATATTAAAAATTTTTATTAATTTATATTAACAAATTAATATATTTTAAAATTAAATATTTATTTAAAATTTATTTTTTATTAATTATTAAAATAATATTAAGGAATTAATAAATATTATTTATAATAAATTAATAATAAATAAATTATATATATATTTAATAATATCTTTTTTCAAAAAATAATTATTAAATTCTTTTTATATTTTATTTATAATTTATAGATTAATAAATTATATTATTTATTTTATAAATATATTATTATTTAAATTAATATAATTATTATCGTTTATATAAATTAATTAATTAAATTAAAACATTAATAAAAAATTGAAATAAATATATAGAATATATATTATTATAGGGTAATACTTTTTTCATCTAAAATATTAAAAATACTTTATTAATATTGTTAAAAAAATTTTAAAAAATATTATTAAGATTATTAAGATTATTAGAAAGATTGTCAATAAAATTATTAATATTATATTTTATATTAAAATTATTATTTTTTTTATTTAATTAATTATATTTATTAAATATATTTTTATTTTATTTATTATTTTTTTTTATTTTATTATTTTTTGGGATAATTTTATTATTATTTATAATAAAATTTAAGTTAATTAAATCTTTTTATAAATCAATTAAAAATTTTTTAAATAAATTTTATATAAATATATTTTATAAATTTTTATTATATATATATTTTATTTTTTTATATAATTTTCTATTAATTATTTTAAGAATTAAGGTTTTTTTATTTTTAGATAATAAATTATTTTAAATTTCTTTTATTATTTAATATAAATTTAATATAATTAATAATTAATATATAATTTTATTAATTATTATTTTATAATAAAATTAAATTTTTTATTTTATTTTTATTAAATTTTTTTAATAATTTAAATAAAGAATTTCGATTATTAATTAAAAGCTATTTTGTATATTTTATTATTATATATATAATTAATATAATAAAATAATAAATAATCTTTTTCTATATAAATAATAAATATTTAAATATATAATTAAAATATTTTATAATATTATTTAATTAAAAAAAAAAATTTATATAATTTATAAATAATAGATTTAAAAATTTTCTTTTTTGATTATTTATTATTAATAATATATATATATATTAATAAATTATTTAATTAAATATTTATTAAATTATTTAATTTTGGTTTTAATACTTTTATATTAATTAATAATAAAATCCAGATATTAGGATTTTTTAAATATAAAATATTAATTTTTATAATAACTAATAATCAAATTATTATTATACAATAAACTTAAAAATCATTTATTTGGTTATAAAGCTATTTAATATTTAAATTAAAAATTATTTAAAAATTATAATAATTTAAATATTTATTTTGTATATTAAATAATAATTCAAAATTATATTTTAATTATTTATTTAAATTTTTTAATATTTATATTAATAATTTTTAATTTATATAAAAAGTTTCTAAATATTTGTTTTTAATTATATATTAAATTTTATTATAAAACTTTTTTAAAACAAAAATAATATTCTACAAATTCTTTATATTTTAAAATTATTTAATAATAATATTATATTTATATTTTAAATTTTTAAATAAGAATTAATTATTTTTTTTAATAAAAATATTTTAACAAAGTTTAAATAATAAAGTATCTTGATATTTAATATTAAAATAATTAATATTAAAAAATATATTAGGCCATTAATAATCAAAATTGGTAGAAATTGGTAGAAATTTGTTAAAATTTTAATATATTAATTTATATTAATTTTTTTTATATGGAATCTTTATATAGTATAGATATATATAACATTGTTTTTTAATATATATATTATGTAATATAAATTTTATTTAATTAATATTAAATATTATTTTTATATATCCTTTTTTTATTTTTTTTTAAAATAATTTTATACTTTATATATATATAATAATTTATAAATTATTTTATTTTATAAATATTATTATTAATTTATTTAAATAAATTTATTTATTTAAAAAATATAAAAATAATTATAATAAATTAATTTAAATTTTTATAAAATATATTGTAATATTAAAATTAATTTTATTTTTATTTTTTAATAATATAAATTTGATATATATTTTAAAATTTTTATTTAAAACTTTATTTTCCAAAAAAAAATTATTAAGATTATTAGGATTAAATTTATTAAAATTTAATAATTCTTTAAATTTAAAATTATTATTTAAATCTAAATTATTATGAAATTTATTATTATTTTTATTTTTATTATTTTTATAACAATTATTAAATTAATTTTTTTATTATAAAATTTTATAATTTTTATTATAATATTTATTAAATTTTTTTTTATTTTTTTTCGCTTTTTTTTTTTTAATGGTATAAATTAATATTATCGGAATTCATATAATTTTGTAATATATATTTAATATAAATAATTATAAATTTTTTGATTTTTCTTTTTTTATTATTAATATTAATATTTATATTAAATTGGTAATGTTTATAATAAACAGGTAAAAAATATAAAAACCTAGGTATATATAGATAAGGATTAGATATTTTAAATATTTATTTATATTTTAAATATATATAATTAAAATTTCAAATATTCAATATATTATTTTACTAGGGTTTTTAATATAATATTTGATAAATCAAATAATATATATTATATATTTTTTATGTTTTTTTTATTTATATATAGGGTTTGTTTTAATATTTTAAATATTTCTTTATATTTTGGATATATATAATTAAAATTTTATATATTTAATATATTATTTTATTAAGGTTTTTAATATAACATTTAATAGATTAAATAATATATATTATATATCTTTTCCGTTTTCTTTGTTTTTATATAGGTTTTAATTAAATTATATCGTTTTATAATAAATATTTAATATTTAATTATAAATATAAAATTTATTATTTATTTAATATTCAAAAAAATCTTTAAAGATAAATAATATTAAATTTATATTAACAATTTTTTTTATATAATTTTATTTTTTATATATAATAAATATTATAATTTTATACAAAATTCTCTTTTTTTAATTAAAAGCTAAAAAATATTTATTATTTAATTTATTATTTATAACATTTTAATTATTATTGAACTCCTGTTTTTTATTATAAAAAATTTCAAAATTTTAATTTCGAAATTATTATCAAAATTTTATTAGCTTTTTATTAATAAAAAATATTATTTTTTTAAACTTTATAATAATTTTTTAATTTATTATTTTTTGTATAATATTATTATTAATAATGTTTTTTATATCAAACCCAATAAATTAAAAGTAATAATATATATTAAAATTTTAAAACTCAATTATAAATATAATTTAAATAGTATTTACATTATTAATTTAGATATATATTGTATTTTTATATATACTATAAAGAATATACTTTTAAATATAAAAATTATTATTATATATATTAATTTCTTTTTATTTTATATATAAATAATAACAATTCAAAAAAAATAATAATAACCTATATTTAATTATAATCTACAAAACTTTGAAAGATATTCATATTAATATAAATTTGTTACAGTTAAAATTAATATTAAAATATTTAAAAACCTTTATTCAATTTTGCTTTATATTAAATTTCAAATATAATAATATTATTTATATTTTGTATAACTATATCTTTTTAATAATATAATTTATTTGTTAGAACAAAAATATTTTGTTTAATTATGTTTAATAATATAATTTTTTATTAAAAATACAAAATTTGTTTAAATTTTTTTACAAAATAATATATTTATAATTTATAAAAATAAATAAATTTTTACAATAAAATAATATAATTTCAAAATTATAGATTATCCTAATAAATTTAAATAATTCCTTAAAAAATTAATTATAAATAATAAATAAATCTTTTAAAATTTAAAATATAAAATAATATTAAATTATATAAAAAATCAAATTTTTAAATATAACAAATTTCCGAATTTCGAAATAATATTAATTATTATATTTTACATTCCAATTTTTATAAAATTTAAGAATTTCCAATTTTTTTAATATTTATTTAATAATCTTTATTAAATAAAAATTGAAAAGATTTTGTGAATAAAGTTTATTAAAATATAATTTTAAAATATTTTTTTTATAAAAAATAATTAAATAAAATTTATAAAAACTTTAATTTATAATCTTTTAATTTATAATTTAATATATAATTTAATTTAATTTTTAATATATAATTTACATTTAATTTAATTTTTATTAATAATTTTTTTAAGATTTTATTATTTTAAAAAAAAAAATTTTTAAATTTTTTTTGTTTTATTTTTTTAATAATATTAAAAGTTATTTGGATTATAATAAAAATTTTTAATCTTTATAAATTTATATATTACAATTTAATTAAATTATTAATATTAAATAATATTTTTTATTTATAAATAATTTTAAATACATCCTACTATTTTAAACTAAATAAAGTATTAAAAAATAATCCAAATAAATTAAATTTTACATAAATAAAAGATTTATATAAAAATTTTATATTATATATATATTTATTTAAAGGGATTATTTTTAATTATATATATATAATATATATAAATATAATATTTTAAATAATTCCAACACTTTAATCTATATTAAAAAATATTATATAATTTATAATAATTTTAAATAATTAAATTAATATATAATAATAATATATTTTCAAATATCTAATTAATATATTATAAAAAATATATAATATAATTAATCTAATCTTTTTTTATTTATAAAATATCAATTTTTATTAAAATAATATTTTTATTTAAATAATAAAACCATTCTTTTTTTTATTTTCTAATATTTTATTTTATTAATTTTTTAATATATTAAATTTATAAAATTTAAATATAATTTTTATATAATTTTTAAATATCTTATTATTTAAATTTATAGAATCTTATATCTAAAAATTAATATTATTTATATTATTAATAAATTTTTATAAATTATAATTAATATACTTAAATATTTTTATATTTAAATATTTTTTATTAAATTTTAAATATTTAATATAATATAAATATAATATTAAATTTATATAATAATTAAATTATAATATAATATATATAATATAATATACCGGATTTTATATTACCAATTATTAAATTATAAAATAATATACCATTATTAATTAATCTTTATTATCATTTCCAAATAATTAATATTTTATATAATATTTATATATATTAAATTTTTTATTAATTATATATATAAATATATTTTTATTTATTATTTATTATTATTTAAATAATAAAATATTAATAAAAATTTTATTTTTTTATATTTAAATAATCCTAATTAAATTTTAAGATTTTATTATAATAATTATAAATATTAAAAATAATATTATACTTTTTAAAAAAATCAAATTAAAAAAATTTTGTTTTAATAATATTAATAATTAATTAATTATTTTGAGAAAATAATAATAATTAAAAATATTAATATTATAATATAGGTAATATATAATATTAAATTAATTTTATATTTTTTTTAAAATTAATTTTAATATTTTACCTATAGATTTATTTATTACTTAATATAAGATCTTTATTTTTTTATATAACTTTATTTATAATATATATTTAATCTTAAATTCATATATAATAACTATATTTTGTTAATATCTTACATATATTTTTAACAAATTATTTAAAATTATATTAAATATATAATTAATATTATATTTATTTAAATTATTAGTTTTTTATAATTATTATTATTTATATATATAATATAATTAGATTAATCTTTTTTTTAAATTTGAATTTATTATATATTAATAATAATAACTTTTAATTTTATTATTATTATTTTTAATTTAAAAAAAATTTAATATTATTATTTTAAATTTTAAATTTTTTTAAAAAGTTTATAATTATTTAATTAATAATAATAAATATTAAATTAAATTTTTTTTTTAATTAGGATATTTTTATTTAATTTTTAATAATTTAATAATTAATGCAATTTTGGTTTATATATTTAAATATTATTATAATCCTTTAATTAAAAAATTATTTTATAATTTAAATTTTATAACCTTTTTTTAATATACAATTTTTTTTTTATAATAAATAATTATTTAATAAAAATATTATTAAATTTATTTATAATATTTAGATATTATAGGTATTTCTTAATAATTTTAATTATATAAAATAAAAAATTTTTAGTTTACTATAAAATTTTTATTTAAATATATATGTTAAAATATATATTCTAAATTTTTTAAATATAATTTATTTTTTTTATTTATCATTTTTTAATTTTAAATATATTCTATTTTATTTTTTTATAAATATATTAAAATTTCAAATTAAATATAATTTTAAAATAAAAATCTTTTTATTATTATAAATTATTTTTAAATAAATTTATAACAATATTTATTTATTTGAAAATATTATTTTTAAATATATTTAAAACTTTTAAAATAATAAAATATTTTATTAACCTTTTTTTATTACTTCTAAATTAAAATATATTATAAATTAACTTTCATATAAATAATATTAGAATTATTAATTTAATATAAATTATATATTTATATATAAAATTTTTAAATAATTTATATAATATATTAATTGAAATATATATACCCTCAAAATTTGTAAAATTATAATTTATTAAAAATATATTTTTATTATAAAATTTTATTTATTTAAAAAATAAATAAAATTATAATAAAGATTTTAAAAATAAAAACAAAAAATAAAATTAATTAAAAACAAATATTATTTTAAAATTAATAATATTTTTAAAAAAATAAAAATTTAAATATTATATTTTTATATTAAAAAAATATATATTTAAATCTATATTATCAATATTAATATATTTAAATTTAAATGTATATTTATTATATTATAATATACTAAATCAAATTTTAATTTTAACAAAAATATTAATAAAATTATTATATAATTTATTAATTTTTATATATATTTATAATTTAATTAATAAAAGAAAAAATGGGCTATATATAAAAAATATTATTTTTAATTATTTAATTAAAATTATAATATTTATATATAATATTAAAATTATTAAATATTATAAAATATATTTATTTTAAATATTATTTATAAAAATTTTAAAAAAAAAATTCTTAATAAATTAAATTCTAATAAAATAATAATAAAAATAAATCTTTTTTATATAAATAAATTATTTTTAGATTTTAATAAATTTTTTATAATATAATACAAATATTTCTTTATTAATAATTAAAAATTTAAATTAAATATTATTTAATTTAATATAATTTTATAATTATTATATAATTTTATTAATATTAATATTTATTTTAATTATATAAATTAAATTAATAATTTTTTATAATTAAATAAATTATTAAATTTCAATTTAATATATATTTATATTTTAAATTAAAATAAATAATAAAATTAATATATATTTATTAATTTTCAATAATATTAATTTAATTTAAAAATTATTTTTTTATTATAAGGTTATAAATTAAATTTTTTTATAAAAGGATATATAGATTAAAAATAAATAAAGATATAATTTTTTCAAAAATTTATTTTTTTTATAATTATTTTTATAAAAGTTTTTATATTTTTTTTTTTCTTTTTTTATATCTTTTTCTTTTTCTTTTGTATTTGTTTTTTCGAAATAAAAAAAATACAAAAAATAAATTGGAATCGAAAAGTATAAAAAAAAAGAAAAATGGAATTTAATAAAAATAAAAAAAAAAATAAAAATGAAGATAAAAAGAAAATAAAAAAGAAAAATAAAAAAAAAATAGAAAAAAAAAATAAAAAGAAAGATAAAGAATATAAAAAGGAAAATAAAGAATATAAAAAAAAAAAAAAAAAAAAAAAAAAAAAAAAAAAAAAAAAA
>JANPYM010000010.1:490672-507771 GCA_025890175.1 Ciborinia camelliae
AAAAAAAAAAAAAAAAGAAAGAAGTGAAAATCGGGAAAAAGAAAGAAATAAAAATCAAGGAAAAGAAAAAAATGAAAATCGAGGAAGAGGAAAAAATGGAAATCGGGGAAAATAAAAAAAAAGGAAAAAAATAATTTGAAATTAAAAATAAAATCCTAATTCTTTTTTTTTTTTTTTAATTTTTATACCAACTCAATTTTTTATTATATTAATTTTAGTTTATTTTATTTTAATTCTGGATTTAATTTTAATCAATATTCCTATATTTTTTTATAAATAAGTAAAAATATTTAAAAGAAAATATAAAATTATAATTAAAATTAAACAAAAAAAAAAAAAGTATAAAAATTTATTTAAAAAAAAGAATATTATATTTGAAGAGATTAGATTTAAAAAAGAATTTGAAATTGAGGAATCTAAAATCGAGGAATCTGTTAAAATCAAGAAATCTATTAGAATTGAGGAATCTTTTAGAATTAAGGAATCTTTTAGAATTAAGAAATTTTTTAGAATTAAGGAATTTTAAATCGAAAAATCTTAAATTAAGAAATTTTAAATTAAAAAACCTTAAATTAAGGAATTTTAAATTAAAAAACTTTAAATTAAAAAATTTTAATTTAAAAAATTTTATGTAAAAGAGGTTATAATAATAAAAAAGTAAAAAAAAAATGGTATATGATAATAGTTAAGGTTGAAAAAAAAAAGTAAAATATAATAAATTACAAAAATTATAATATTATAAAAAAAAAAAGGTTTATAGGGTTAATTTTATTGATTTTTTATAATTTTTTAAATTTTAATTTTTAAATATTAATTTTTTTTATATTTATATAATATTATTTTAATATAATTCAAATTTTTTAATAATATTAATTATTTATATATTATTTTTATATAAAATAATCCAAATTTATTTGGTAATATTATAATTAAAATTTAATAATAATAAATATTTATTAATTAATATTTAAAATTTGAATTTATTATAAAATTATATATTATTAATAAATTTTATAATAATTTTATAAAATAAAATATTTATAATATTTTTAAATAAAAATTTCAAAAAAGCTTTTTATTTCAAATATTTTTTATATAAAAAAAAAACTATATAAATAGTTAGTTTTTATATATTAAAATAATGATAATAATTAATTATTTGAATAATATTATTATATATTTATAATATATTAAAAAATATAAATTTATTTGTGATTTGAATATTATATTTAATTTTTATTAAATTAATATATAAAATAAATATATTTATATTTTTTATTATTTTTTTTATTTTAATTATTGTTTTAAGTTTATTTAAAAATATTTCGAAATTGAAGGTTATAATTAATTTATTTTAAATATTAATTTTTTGTTTTTTTTAAATAATAAAGTATTTAAATTATAAATATTTAATTATTAAATATTATTTTAAAATAAATTATAATTAAAAATTTATAAAATAGAAAACAATTATTAAAAATGGGTTTGTATATATAATAAAAAGTTTTTTTAGCTTTATATTATTTGGAATATATAATATTTTGTTTTTAATTAAAATATATATTAAATTATTTATTTTCTTTTTTTTTTTATATTTAATTTATTTATATTTGATTTGGAGTTTATAAGAAATTATTGATTACCGTTATTTATCATTTTTTTTTTAATAATTTTAAATATTTATTTTTAACTTTTAATTTTTTAATTTATTTAATAAAAAATATAATTTTATTTTTTATAAAAAGTTTTTTAAAATATAATTCAAATTATAATATATTTATTTTATTAATAATAATCATTTTCTATACATCCAACCTATTAAAAAAATTTATATTTATTTCAATAATTTTTTTGTTTGATTTTGTTTTACAAATAATAAAACTTAAATTTGGAAAATTAATATATAGTCTATACATTTAATAATTAAAATTATTTTAGATTTTAATAATATTAATATTATTAATAATTTTAATATATTTTTTTTCTTAATATATAATTTTAATAATTAATAAAATTTCATTAATATATTTTTTTTAAATATTAATATATTCCCAAGTTTTTATTAAATTAAAAAATTAAATAAATTTACAATTTATTTATAATATATTGATTTTTTTTTTAATTATAAATTTATAAAAAAAATTAATTTGTTTTTTATTATATTCTATAATTATTATAATAATTATATTTTTAATTAAACCACCTATTTTATCAACATAAATTTTTAATAAAAGTTTTATAATTTTGTTTTTCAAAAAATTTATATTTTTAAAATAAACTTTTATATTTAAAATAAACTTTTATATTTATATTAAATTTTTTGAATTTTTTATTAAAAAAAAATAAATATATAATAATATAATCTTAATACTAAAATTTAATATTAATATCATTAATAAATTTTTTATTATTAAAATTATTATTTTTATTATTAATATTAATATTATATTTTGCAAATAATAATATAATAATTTTTAAATTAATTAATATAATAATAATAAATATTTCAAATATATTAATAAAATAAAATATATTATATTTTTTAAAAAAGACTTTAATATATTAATAAACTATATTTATTTATTTTTCAAAATATTTTATAATAATAATATTAATATTTCAATATTAATAAAATTTATTTTATATTATTAATCCAAATTTAAATCCAATAAAAATTTTGTTTTTATTATAAACATTAAATAAATTAATAATAAATTTTTATAAATATTTTTTTATAGAATTTATTAAAATAATTAATATAATAAAACAAAAATAAATATTTTTATAATTATTATTTATATTTTTTTATATAATCTTATTCTTTAAATATTTGGCAAAAATTTATTTATTAAAATCTTTTTTATATTTAATAAAAACTTTTAATTTTTTATATAAATAATAAATATTATTATATTTGTTGTATATCTTTAATTATTATTTTTATTATATTAAATTTTATTAAAATATAATAATTAAATAAAAAATATTATAAAGTTTTTTTATTAATTATTAAAATATATTATTTAGTATATATAAATATTATATATTAAATATATTAATTCATAAATATATAGAATTTGAATTTATATTATTAATAAAATAATTATTTGAATTATTTTATATATTATTTTTAGTAATTTAAAGTTTAATTAGTATATATATATATAATTAATATTATAAAATTTTGTTTAAATTTATTTTATTAATAATTATATTGTTTAGATAATTATATAATATTTAGTATATTATTCAAAATGTTTTATGTAATTAATATATTTTAAAAGAATATTTTAGGTTTATTTTTGAAAAAATAAAAAGATTAAAAATAATATTATTTAATTATTATAAAGTTTATTTATAAAATATTAAGAATTTTATTTAATTATATAGATTTTCTTTATTATATATATTAAAAATTTGTAATTTAAATAAAAGATTTAAGGTAAATTTTTTATTATAATAATTAATATAATATTTATATTTAAATTTTTGTAAATATTTATTTAGTAGGTAAATTAAAATATTAAAATTTTATTTCATTTTTATTTATAGGAATAGGTGTTTTTTTAATATTTTTAATAAAATTATTTTTAATATTTATTAATATATTTTTTTTATTATTAAATATATTTTGAATAAATGGTAATTTAATAAATAATTCTAAATTTATTAATTTTGTATTTTTAGAATTTATTAATAATAGATTATTTTTTGTTAGGGATAAAACAAATGATTTTAAATTTTTTGTTTTTTTATTTTCAAAAAATATATTTAATAAAATTTTATTTTGTTTTTTTTTAATTTTTAAAAAGTTTATATTAAATTTTAGAAAAATATTAATAATTATTATATTTATATTTTTAATAAAATTTTTTAATTTATTAATAATAATATATATTTTTTTTAAATATATAAAAAATATAATATTAGAATTATTTAAATTATAATAAATATTGTTTATAAAACAAAATATTTATATTAAAAAATTAAATAGTTTATATATTTTTAATATACTTTTAAATTTATTAAAAAATAAATTAATATTATTAAAAATTTAAAAAAATATATTATATTAAATGTATTTTTTATTTTTAAAAATTATACTTTTTAAAATATTATTATTGAATGTTTAGTTTATATTAATTTGATTATTAATATATTTTGGGATTTATATTTGGGATTATTATATGTAAGATATTATTAAATTTTAATAAAATATTTGTTATAATAGATATAAAAATTAAAAAAATAAAGATTTGAAAATAAATAAATAATTTGGAATAAATAAAAAATTTGGAATAAATATATAATTTGGAATAAATAAAAAATAGATTTATTAAATAAAGATTAAAATAATAATTAAAATTAAAAAAGAGATTGTAATAAAAAAATAAAAGATTAATTGTTGAGGGTAAATTTTTAAAAATTATTATTAATAATAATTAAATAATAAAGGTTTAAAAAAAAGAATTAAGGATATAATATTTAATAATTGGATTTTGGATATTATAAAAAAATTTATAAAAATAAATTTTAAAAGGAATTTTTTTATTTTTTTATTTTAATAATAAACAAAATTATATTATTTGAAATTATAATTAATTTTAAATTTTTTTTATTTGATTTTTAATTTATATTTATATATTATATTTATATTTTTATATTATTATATAATTAATAAATATTATTTGGATAATAATTTTTTATATAATTAAAAATATAATTTTATTTATTATTTATTAATAATTTAATAATAATGTTTATAATTATTAATTTTAAAAAAATTTTATTTTTTTATAATATAAATTTTTGGATTTAAAAATTAATATTTTAATTTTATATATATATTTTTAATTTTTTATTAAATTTTTTTAAATATTAATTGGGGAATATATTAATAAAAAATCTAAATTTAATAATAAATATTTTTATATTTAAAAATTTTTGAAATCTAAAAAATAATTTATTATAATTAATATAAAATTGAGGAGGGGATAGATTAAATAAATTTTATATAAATATTTTGTTATTTATATTAAAATTATTATATATAATATTTAAAATAATAATTAAATATTAAAAAAAAAAAATTATGATTAATTTTATTATTTAGATTTTAATATATATAATATATATATAATATATAATTAAAATTTTAAAAATTTATAATTATAAAAAAAAATTAAATAAAAATTTAATTAATTTTATTAATATTATTTTAATTAATTATAAATAAATATTTTATTAAAAAAATAAATTTTATTTAAATTAAAATTTTGAAACCTTCCCAAAAAAAGTTTTATCCAAAAATTAAAATATTAAAATAATTAATAATTAGTTATAATAATTTGTTTATTTAAATTATAAAAAAAAAAAAAGAAAACTATTTTAAAATATAATCAAAACCCACAAATTAATATAAATCGAGTTTAACAACATATAAAAATAAATAAATATAATTAAAATATTTAAAATTAATATAAATTTAATATAATACTACAAAAAATAATATTTATAATCAAAATATTTAAAATTAATATTTATTTAATTTAATAATACAAAAGATTTAATATAACATAAATAAAACTTAAAATTTATTTTAAAATACAAAGTATTTTATTTATCCTTATTATATTATTTAATTATCCTTATTATTCAAAAAATATAATACAATTAAATAATTTGATATAATATTAATATATATATAAATCTTATATTTATATAGAAAATTAATAGATAAAAAAATTAAAAAATAAAAATTATATTATAATTTATTATTAATAATTAATAAATTTATAATATAAATTACTAAATATATTATTTTTAATAATAACTTTAATATTAAATTTGCAAAAAAGGAATTTGTAAAAAAAAAATTTATAAAAAAGAAATTTGCAAAAAAGAAATTCGTAAAAAAGGAATTTATAGAAAATTAAAGATTTTAAGAAGAACTAATTATTTTGTAAAATGAATTAAAAATAAAGAAAAGTAAAGCACATAAAACAAATAAAATATAGGGTATAAATATTAAAATAGAAATAAATAAAATAAATATAATAAAAACGAAAATAATAATATAAATCTATTTAAAAAAAAAAAAAAAATTTATTTATTATATAATCAATTATTATAATCTTATTTTAAATAAAAATAGAAAAAATAATTATAATTATAATAAATTTAAATTGTTTATTATTATATATAACAAAAAAGCTTTTTATTTAATCAAAATTATTTATATATTAATTAATAAATTAATAAATATTTTCTTTTTTTAAAATAATACATATATAATATATTTATTAACTTTATATATTAATTTTAAAATCAGACATTAATAATTATTTATATAATTAAATATTAAAACAAATAATTAATATTAAAAATGATTTTTAAATTAATAATTAATTATATAAAATTCTTTATAATATTTCAAATAATATATAATATAATAATATAATTACACTTACAAATATTTTTTTAATTTTATCCTTACCAAAATTAATAATATTATATCAAAATATTATTAATTACCTTCACTTTTTAATTAATTATAAATTGTTTACAAAATATTTATTTTAAATATTAATATATTAATTTAATTATATAAATTAACAAATATATAATAAAATAAATATTAAAATTTGATAATAAAAAATATAAAAAAAATTATTAAATAATATAACTATTATATCTTTATTATTCACTAATAATAAAATATAATTAATTAAATTATAAAAAAATATTTATATTTAACCAATTTATATTAATATTAATAGTTTATTATAAAATATATAAGAACAACAAAAAATTTTAAATAAACTTTTTTTTAAATTTATTCTAATTTCAAATAAATTAATATATACTATAAATATAAATATATTTTATATAATTAAATTATATTTATATTATAAATTATTTAAATTAATATTAAAATATAAATAATTTATTATAAATTTAATTTATAAATTTTAATATTTATAACTTTAAAAAAATTCTTTAAATATAAAGTATTTTTTTATTATACTAATAATCTTATATAATACTATTATTTTATTTTTACAAATTTCAATATTAATTATAAAAAACAAACTTTAATTATTAATATAAAATATTTATAATAATATATTAATTATTAATATTTATTTAATAAATATCAATATATATTTTAATATTATTTATTTAAAATATATAAATAAATAAAAATTTAGATTATTAAATAAATTAAAAATTTAAATAAATTCTAAAATATTAAAAATAATAAATTTTAATTTAATTTTTAAAAAAATAAATAAAATTAATTTAAACCTAAAATAAAGTAAAAATTAAAATTTAATTTGAATTAAATTTATATATAAAAAAATTTTATATAAAGTTTTTTATAATATAATATATACAAATATATAATAATAAATATATTATATTAAATTTATAAAAAATTATTAATAAATTTATTAGGATAAATAAAAAAATTATTGGTAAACTTATATTTTTGTAATTGAAATTTTATAAAAAAAAAAAATAAAAAATTATATTATAATAATATTAATATAAAAAAATTAGATACTTGTTTTTGATAAATTATTTATTTTTTAGAATTCAAATATATTTTTTATTATAATATAAAATCTTAATAAATTAATATTAATCAAAAAAATATTATTTATATCTTAATAATTATATTAATATTTTTATTTATTTTTATTTTTAATATATTAAAATATATTAAAACTATTATAAACATTATAATATTTTTTCTAATACTTTTTTTTAATAATAAAATCTTTGGTTTTATTGAATATATATTGGATCAAATATATAAAACAAAAATTATATTTTGGTATTAATAAAAAATAGGTAAAAATAATCTTTTATATTAGAATTATTTTAAATAATATATTTTATTATATTATATATAATATATTTATTATTTTGAAAATTTTAATAAATATATTATAAATATTTAAAAAATTATATATAAATATTTACTTAAAAAAATTTTTAATTAAATAAATAAAAAAAAAATATATAATAATTAATTAATTATATATAATATTAAATTAATAAATATATTAAGAATAATTAATATATATATAAAAACAAAATATATAAAATTAATTATATTATATTTAAAAATTTTTAAATAATTTAAAAATTATTAAATTAAAATTATATCCAAATTATTAATCTCTTTATTATTTAAAATTTTTTTTATATAATTTAAATTAATTTTTAATATTTATTATATATGAATGTAATATACCTATACCTACCTCGGTACTTACGGTACTCCTATCCAAAAACTCACGTTAAGGAATTACTGACTTTCAGGGCAAAGAGGATGTGACGACGACGAAGCGACGGGTATTCACATGGGATGGGACTAAAACTTTAAAAGATTAAATCTAGCTTATGTAGATTAGGTTACAACTTACTTATCACCTTATTTGAAGGTTTCTTTCTTTCTTTAGCCTAGAGTAGACTTGGTATTGGCAAATTCATGCGATAAATGCATGTACCGGTACATACTATCACGAATACATACAACATACCTAGGTAATTGATGGATAGGTAGCAAGCTAAGCTAAGCCAAACCAAACTACAAACAATTCATGGTCATCTAATCGTATGGATCTCATTCATCCAAGAAATAAGATAAAATAAATATTGATATTGATATTGACCTAGATACAACCTAGGTAGGTAGGTAGGTAGATTCAACACCAGGGCAACTTGCAACACCTTCAAATTCCTTGGCAATATACAGTACCTAGGTACCCACTGTCTCAGGTAGTTAGATATTGATAATGAGACGAAGACCAAGACAGACTACTACAATACGGATACATACCTAGTGCATTCATGATTCCCGTCATCACCATAAGGTTCGTAACACATGGCCACGGGATCACCCATCCCATTCCACATTCCCACATTCCACCCCATCAACCCACGAGTCACTAGCATGGCAATGATAATGAAGATGACCGGGAATCAATCACAAAGTCACCGCTTCGGGCTTTCCCAAATGAAGAAAGAAAAAATGAAATATGAGATGAAAAATCGTCCAAGATGGTGGTGGTGAAACATAACCATTGGGATTTCTTGTCCATCACATCTTTTTTTCCCCTGTCGTGCATGTGGATGCTATTAAGGTTGTACGGTATCTTCATCGCCTGGGTGTATTCCCCGATGATTCGATACCATCGGCGGGTTTGTGATATGTGAGATGTCGGATTTTGGCTTACGGGGATATTTTATATTCGTGTGTGCACTGTGTACAGAATGCGGAGTTTATTTTATTTCTATTTTTTTTGAAGATATATTTATATAAATCTAGTTTCTTATTATTTTAATGGAGAGTACCTAGGTCCTACCTACGTAGGCTGGGGTATATACCTAGATAGTAGGTACCATGTATATTCGTCGCATTGGATGCGCCGTGTACTAACCTACCTAGGATATGATAGATGATTAATAACCAGCGTTAAATCACCGAACCGCATGTCTTACCATCCCGATTTCACATCTGGTTACCCTCTTAAAAATTGAGGGGGGAGTGTGTGGTATGCATGCATGCTAGGCTAAGCTAATTGTGGTTCAATATCTCGTATCTCCAACGAATACGGCCCCCAAACCCATCCCCCAGAATTTACAAGGGGGCAACTAATGCATTCCTTTTGCTTCCCGATGTGGTACAAGCCAATTTCTTGCTGGATGCATGTCGACCGTTTTGGTGAAACGGAGGAGGGGGAGCAGGTGGGCGCTGCTAGAACTTTCTCTTCATGGATTGCTTTCTGGGAGATGGGGAAAAACGTGAGTTGTGTCTCATTTTCCCTTGTCGTGTGGGTTGGATGGAGGTCCGATTGTGGAACTCGTATCTTCAGCTTCACATCGCATCACATCCCTTCGCTTCGCTTGTTCACTCACTTACCTTTCTTTACCTTCTTTTACTCAATGGGTATAGAAGAATCAATAATACGATGATGGATGGGGAGGGGATCCGAGATGATCTGAGTGCGTTGCATGAACGAGTAGTTTATCATATGCGATGATCAGCATACACCCAAAGTAACCTCATTTCGATATGTGAATCTAGAATCTCACTCTAGAGTCTAGTTCATTCGTTTTCGTGAAAGCACAGAACGAGAGCCTCGTAACCATGCTTACCATACAATATTAAAAAATTGCACTTTCGTTCATCCAATAAACTCCCGGTGCGAAAATATACCTAAAAGTGTTCCTGGCATCCTGGTCACGGATAAACTTCTCTCCTAATCACTACATCGCATCGCATCTCGGCCTTTCCATTGCCCTTTCTTTCATCCATTTCTTCCATTTCACTTCACTTCACTTCACTTCATTCGTGTATGTAAGTATTTTATCCATCAATAAGCTTACGCAACCGACCAACCAACCATCACCTAACATATGCCCCCGTCCCTCCATTCTTCACTCACTTAACCTCATCTACCTCACCATATCACCCAAGAACTCGGCAATCCCCAAAACGACCGGAAGGATAAATTACTCACATACTATCTACGCCCACCAATACGACCTCTACCCTCCTTTCCCTCTTTCCCTTTCCCATTCCCCCTATCCCATCCCATCCCTTTCCTATTCCTCAACTCCATAAACCAAAATGCACCATTAGTACCAATTATCCAAATCCTCACGCCCATATATATTCCATCTCTCACGAAACCATCGAGCCACCACATGATTTCTCGCCTATCGCCAACTAGCACTTCATCCACAAACACTTTTCTCTCTTACATCCATAGGTATCTATAAAAGGATTTATCGGTATGTATATCAGCCAACCAACCAACTTTCTCATCTCCCATCACATAGATATCACAAACGCGCGCACATGAGGATTTAGCTCTCTCAATCTCATCCCATGGAATCCAACCCAAGCCACGAAAAATAAGCCTTACATTCAGCCCTAACTAATCTAATAAAAATCTCTCCCCCATCACCTCGCCCTCAACATGCATCCAACAACCTCCCAGAATCCCCATCTCATCCCCTTACAGAAGACCTAGTTGTTTAATTAGAACTTCGTCTAAATTTGAAAGATTACCTCCACTCCATCCTCTCACCCTTCTATCACTCCCTCCCTCACTCACTACACATATCTAGCCTTGCATAATGTAAGATTACTTACCTACCCACCTTAACTAGAGTTATGATAGGTATGTAAGTGTACGCACCGGTATTATCTACCTAGATAGGGCAAGGCACAAGGTACATGGCACATGGCAGTCTAGATTTCACTCCTATTGTCCTTGCTTGCATATTCCGATTCGGATCTTTGGGGAGGAGGGGGGAGGGGTGATTCCTGGGCCCTGGCTGGTATTGGGACGGGGTGAAATGGGATGAGGTGTATTGGGATGAGGTGTATTGAATTTTTTGACTGCGTGGATTGATATGGATGGATGAATGAGAAGTCACAAGTTGCAGCAAAAAAGAAGAGCTGGACATGACTTTATATCTTGAGAGATTCTTCTCAGTCAGTCCCAGGCGAAATAATAATAATAATAATAATATTTCCATTTCCATTTTCCTACCCGCGAAATGCCAGTAAGTGAGTGAGTGAGTGCTTAGGATTATATGTTCATTTAATCCCATCCCCCGATCCGCTGGCTTCGCTCTTTCTTTTTCTCTATTTTCTTTTACTATGCCATACATACCATGAATACCTCACTACATCATACACCACCGGTCAGTGTAGTGCATCCATCAAGTATCATATGAATACCACTATATAATACAAGAACCATCCCTCTCCTCCTCTCCTCCCATCAAAATAATACAAGTTATACTGTCTATACTCAAGTAGTCGGAGTACGTTCTAACATAGTAACATCCCATCCACTGACTTCCCAAATCACATCATATCATATCACATTATATCACAACAAAATACAGCACAACTTCGCGAATCTTGAAGTTATATGATGATATACTATCAATATTGATACATAGATAGATAAATAGATATAAAAACTACAGTACATCAACTACAATATCAACTACATATCATAGATATCGACCCCAATATAATGCAGTGCGATGAAATATCTCAATTCATTTCCATTTCCATTTCCATTTATATATCCCTCTCTTATAAACTATATTATTACTATAGTGCAAGTCCCACTCCACTAGAACCCTTTTTACACAGAGTTCCAACCTAACCCTATGATCTATAATATTCTATCCTATCTTATTTATACCTATGATACTCAGACTCAGACACCGGCTCCCCCTCTCCCTCTCCCTCCCGTCACCCCCATCACTAGACCATATCTCTAGAGACCATCAGACTCCCTCTCCCTCTCCCCCCCGTCATTATATGCTCCCGCTCCCGCTCCCTCTCCTTCTCTATCTATAATGCTATAACCCCAGCACAACAACTTATTCCAAATAAACCAACCATCCATGCATCCATGCATCCATCCATCCCACGAAAAAATCACAGTTGGACAGATTTAGGATTTCCTCTGCAGTTCCTTTCCCCCCTCTAATCCCTTCCTATGACTATACAGCCCATTGCACATAGCCCACTACCCAGACCCCATCCCCGAAAACTGAAAGAGCAAAGATCGAAAATCAAAGCAATGAATAGCAAGCACCAACTCAACTCATCATACAACCAAAAAAAACAAAACAACCCAGACTTTTCAGTTATTGCACTAGCAATAATACAATTTTTCCTCACCCCAAGCTCCCAATCTTCTGCATACGATACATATAAACATAAACAAACATAAAGCCAAACACGCAAAAAAACATCATATCACACAAAAAACACCACATCACATCACATAAACTCTATATAACCTCTCCATACTATCCCATCCTATCCCATACTATCCCCGATCATCCATTTATTCATTCTTAACAAAACTCCGACTAATCTAAACAATTCCCGAGGATTTAGAGATAGTCTGTTTAGTTTTTACTTTCTACTTTCTACTTCCTAGTCTCTAGTCTCCGGTCTTTAAAATCAAGAGGCTAGTATGTTGATAACATCTTATCCCATCTTATAACCTAATAATGAATAATGAATAATGAATAAGATTATAGACACCACATATCACAGTAACAGGGGTAGATTTATCAGATCATATGGGGACTAGATTAGCATAGTATTAGTTCAGGATTTTGTTTATATTATAATAAGCAAACTTATAAAATCTAAAATATATTTTTTTATTTTTAAAATATTTATAATAATTATATATTAGTATATATTATATTTTAATTTTAATTTTATTTTTTATTTATAATTTCTTTTTTAATATTAATATATAATTATTATAAATATTTTAAAAATAAAAAAATATATTTTAAATTTTATAGATTTATTTATTATAATAATATATAATATATAATTATATTAAATTTATTATATAAAGTTTTTATAATAATATTTTTTTAAAATTTTATATATATTATTTTATAATATTTTATTATATTTATAATATAATTTATATATATTATATTTTTAAAATATAATATTGAGATATATAATTATATGATTTGAATATAATAAAATAGAGGGATTGTTTTTGCTTTTATTTTGAAATTAATAATTTTAATAATTTTAATAATTTTAATAATTTTAATAATTTTAATAATTTTAATAATTTTAATAATTTTATTAATTTTAATAATTTTAATAATTTTAATAATTTTAATAATTTTAATAATTTTAATAATTTTAATAATTTTAATAATTTTAATAATTTTAATAATTTTAATAATTTTAATAATTTTAATAATTTTAATAATTTTAATAATTTTAATAATTTTAATAATTTTAATAATTTTAATAATTTTAATAATTTTAATAATTTTAATAATTTTAATAATTTTATTAATTTTATTAATTTTATTAATTTTATTAATTTTATTAATTTTATTAATTTTATTAATTTTATTAATTTTATTAATTTTATTAATTTTATTAATTTTATTAATTTTATTAATTTTATTAATTTTATTAATTTTATAATTTTATTGTAGATATTTGAAAATAAATATTTTGATATATATAGAAATATATAATTATATAAAATAATAGTTTTATAGTATAAATTTTTATTTATTTAAAAAGAAAGTTAAAAAGAATTAAAAGAAAAGAAAGGGAAGAAGAGAAAAAGGGAAAGAAAAGGAAAAAGAGAGTTTGAGAAAAAAAGTTAAAAGGAGGGGAAAAGAAAGGAAGGGGAAAAGGAAAAGAGTTAAAAAAAAAAGGAAAAAAAGAAAGTTAGAAGGAGGGGAAAAAAAAAAGAGTTAGAAGAAGGGGAAAAGAAAGAAAGGGGAAAAAAGAAAGAGTTAAAAGAAAGGGGAAAGAAAGAAAGTTAGAAGGAGGGAAAAAGAAAAAGAATTAGAAAAAGAGGAAAAGAAAGAAAAAGGAAAAGGAAGAGAATTAAAAAAAAAGGAAAAAAGAAAAAGTTAAAAAAAGGGAGAAAAGAAAAGAGGGGGAAAAGAAAAGAATTAAAAAAAGAGAGAAAGGGAGAAAGTTAAAAAAAAAGAGAAAAGGAAAAAGTTAGAAGAAGAGGGAGAAAAAAAAAGGAAAAAAAAATTAGAAAAAAGAAAAAAGAAAAAAATAAAAAATAAAATTTTTTTTTAAAAAAAATAATATTATTTTATTATTAAATATTTTTTTTTGTATTTTTGTTTTTGTATAAATTTATTATTTTATATATAAATATTAAATATAATAATTAAAAATGTTTTATTTTAATTATATAATAAATAAATTATATTTTTTTAATTTGTTTTTTTTTTTTAATTATTTTTAAAAAATATTTTTTATATAATTATTATTATTAATTAATAATTTATTAATTATTTTTTTTTTAAATATATAAAAATTTAATTTTTATTAAATTATAATTAATAAATTAATTTTAAAAAATTTATTAATAATATTTTTATTTAATATATTTTTTTTTATAAATTTTTAATTATTATATTAAAATTATTTAAATATACAAATAATATTGTATATATTATAATTTTTATATTATTTATTTATTTTGTTTTTTGATTAATAATTATATTTTTAATAAATATTTAAAATTATTGTTTTTTAAAATTATTTAAATCAAATATTTTTTTTTTTTTTTTTTTTTATTAATTTTTAAATTTTTCAAATTTTTAATATTTAATTTTATATTTTTATTTTTATTTAAATTTAAAATCAATTTGTTATGAATTTAAAGAAAATAAAAACAAAAGAAATGTTTGGATATAGAATTCAGATTTGAAGTTAGTGTATTAGCGATTGTTAGTCTTTGATATTGATCGATAACAAATCTTTAATATAATATTTAATTTTTAAATTATTTGATATATATAAAAACAAGTTTTTATAATTAAATAAAAAGGATTTCGAAAATATATAAAATTTTATATTAAATAGAGCATTGTTATTTATATAATAATTAATAATATATTATTGTTTATTAAAAAGATAATAAAAATTTTATTTAAAAAGTAATAAAAAGTTTTTGAGTTAATATTGATTTAATTGATTTTTTGTATTTTTTATTTTAATATAATTTTAATTAATAAAAGGTTTTTATAATAATATTATAATAAATATTATATAATATTTTTTATTTATTAAATATTTAATAAATAAATAAAAAAGTTTATATAAAAAATATATAAAAATTATTATAAATAAAATTTCAATTATTAATATTTTTTAATTATTAAATTTTATAATTTTAAATTATTAATTTTCAAATTAAATTTATATTAATATTATTAAACTAAAAATAATTAATATAATTAACAAAAATAATTGATTTAAATTAATTTAATTTATTTAAAATTTTTATTAATTTATTTTATTTTTTATAATTATTAAAATATATTTTAAATAAATTTATTATAAATAAATCTTTTTTTTTTATTAAATATTATTTATTGTTTTTATAAAATCGTTTTAGATCTTTTTATATAATATTGTGATTATAATTTAAATATAAAATTGTTAATAAAAAACTATTTTTTTATTTATTTATTTTCAAATAAATTAAAAAAAAAAGAAATTATAATTAATAAATATTATATTTTTTTATTAACAAAAATATATAATTAAATAATATATCAATAATTAATTAATATATTTTTTTTTATTTAAACTATTTTGATTTTTTTGAAATATAAAATTTTATTATTTAATATTATAGTTTTTATATTAATTTAATCTATATTAATAATTTTTTTAATTATAATTTTATTAATCATTTGTATTGAATTTTTAATTATTTATTCATTTTCTTTTTCAAAAATATTTTATTGATTAAATTTAAATCAAAATAAAATATTTAATTTTAAATTTTTTAATATTAATTATATAATGCAAATAGATATATAATATATAATACAAAATTATTTTTTAAAATTAATTTTTTTATTTTGTATATTTGAAATATTATATATACTTTTTTTTTATATTATTTTTTTTTATATTATTAAAATATAATTGTTTAAAAAAAATTTTTATTATTATAATAAAAATAATATTTATAATAATATTATTATATTCTTAAAGATTTACAAATTTATTATAAATTTGATTTTTTAATTTCAAAAAAAAAAAATATTTTTCAATTTTTAATTTAATAATTATATTTTTAATAAAAACAAATTTATTTTTTATATTTATTATTTTTGTAAATTTGTTTTTATAAAATTAATATAAATTTTTTAATAAAAATTCGATTTTACAAAAAATAATATTAAAATTTTAATTATAAATTTATAATATTTTTTTTTGATTTTTAATTATATATTAAACTTATTCAATTTGTTTTAATAAATATAATAAAAAAATTAAAAAATAAATAATATTATTTTTTTTTTTTTAAAAAATATAATTATATAATATTTAAAATTTTATATATTAAAATTAATAATATTAAAAAATTGAATTATTAAAATATTAAAATATTATAATAATAAAATTTTAAACAAATATTATTATATAATATAATATTATTATAAAATATTATACAAAATATAAATATTTATTATACAAAATTTTTTTTTTTTTTTTTTTATAAAGT